>JAPMOQ010006947.1:0-17491 GCA_026543055.1 Argiope trifasciata
TGTTACCTAGACAAATGTATTCCTAAAATTTCATTACTGTACAATAAGTTTTTCGTTGTGTTTGGATTTTTTTTCCATCAGTGTATATACCTCTGGGCGGCTAAATAATCTGAGGTGGCTTTTCTAAAATTTATCTCTATTCCACAAAAGACTACTTTAAAAAAAATAGTACTTTAAAAAATAGAAAGGGGATTTTTACCCTCTCCTTCCTTCCCAGCTGTGGGGGGGGGTAATCACCTAGGAGGGGAATGGGTTTCTAAACAATTTCATTACCTTATCTTCCTTACTTACAAAGTCTTCCCCTTCTTTTCTTCCCAACTTTCTTATGATAGTAATATGTTGTTTTAAGCTAAAGTCTAATCCGAAAAAAGAATAAAAAAAGAAAGAAAGACTCTAATTCGAAAAAAAGAGAAAAATCAAACGAAAGATCTATTTTTCTCACAAATCGAAAATTCGACGCGAGAAGCAACACTGACACTGCTTTCGAGTGGCTGGGAATTAATAAGTGTTCCTACTGGGAGGGAAATCTGCAGAAGAGGAAAGCAATATCTTGTCCAATATGTGACGCTTCAAAGAAGTAAACAATGCAGCAAATGTTAAACAATGTAGGAAATGGAGAAATTCAATTGTAAAAGAAATTTCATTTCAGAACAAGGCATAATTATATTGTGTCATCCATCCTAAGAAACTAGATTTAAAACAAGCATTTTAGAATTTTTTTTTTTTTCAAAATCGTTTACAAAGAATTTAAAAAAGCCTTTAAAAGGAATTTAAAATTAGTTATGCTTGGGATAATCCATTCATCTAATGATTCTTTCTAATTGTATTAAAGAAATAAAATTCTTTTACTAAGATTACATACATAAAAGTACTATTTTGTATGAGAAATATTTGCACGGTAATTTCTTTTTCAAAATATATTTAACGAAAAAGAATATAACACCTCTTGGTGATGCAACGAGTGGGAAATAATCACTTCAAGAAAATTGTCCTTTTACTTTATGAACATAAAATTAATCATTTTCAAGTTAATATACCATGAAATCTCATAACAAAAGCTGATAATTCTTCGTAATAAAAAAGCAGAAATGAGATAGAATTATAAAAACTGCATAAATTCAAGTAAAATGAATTTCAAGTTTCATTAAAATACCGAAAAATGTATCAACAAAATATTTATTTATCAAGTCGGCTTTAGGAAAATATGCTGTAAGTGGAAAGGGAATAAAAAGAATCGCAGATTACTATCAACTAAAACCGCAAATGTATTACCTCTTGAAAATGACATTGCGCTATCAAAACTGAGACGGCCTGAGACGACATCTCTGAAAACAGCAAGAGGGGTCAAGGGGGGGGACGCGTAACCCCCCTGAAGAATCTTCGATCGTTGGAATTCGGCTAAAGAAAAGGAGTATCGACCGATCCCAACCCTCCAGGAGGTGGATAGAAAATCCCAGAAACACAAAACAGTCTTCTTTTGTGTCTTTGAACCATCGGGGGGTGTAATCTTTGAGGGTTCCTTCCCTTAACACTTAAAGGAAAAAAGAGAAATCTGAGAGTTAGCTTACAAGTGAACGGACCCGTTATTCTTGGAATTATCGGATCGTTGAATTGCATATCACTGAAATTTATCGGAACGGTAATTTCACCCTTTTCTGTGATTCACAGGAAAGGGCGTGATAACGTTATTGACCTTGATTTTCCAATATTCTCATTTTGCAATGCACTATAGATAATTTTTAACTGCTTGTGACATAACGTTGTGCTTGAGTTTATTGTGGTTACTACTGGCGCCATCTATTGGTGAAATATTGAACTATAGTAAACATTTTAAAGAAATGACATATATTTTTAATTCAACCTTTTTAGAAAATGGTTTACTTCAATAAACAAATTAAGTAAAAAGTTATGAAAAAATCGAATTAAAATAGTAAGCTGTAATAGATAAATTAATTCAATCACACATAAATTAGTTAATTAAATACTAATGAAAATTAACAAATTTAATATTCAATACTAATTAATAATGGGATTGAAATAACAGATATTTAGAACAAATATTTAAAAATAACGATAGCAAAATTTTTTGTTATTGGAATAATCGTGGATTATGCAAACAAACCTAACAAACCTTATGCTAATACAAACGTATATCGTGCTTATTGGTTCTTGAAAACATATGCCTCCTAATGTTCATCACTTAATATATCTACCAACGCAGCACGCAGAAATAAGAGTATAATAAAATTCGACCTTCTCAAACTAATGGGGAACGACAAGCGAGCAATGGAGCGGATCGTTTGTGAATTGCAAATTCACCTTCTTCAGAATCTCAAGATGATCTTGCGGCATGAATCGAAAAACACCGTTTGCGTGTTACCGGACACAAGTGACTTTTCACTTATCCCATGGAGATAATTTGTAATTGCCTATGAGGTAACGTTCTATTGTCATAATTCTTCAAGCGTCATCTGTTGGTAAAAACAGAACTAAAGTGAAATTTTTAAAGAAGCGACAATTTTTTTTTAAATTTTAATTTCTTTTCCAAAAAAATATTTTACTTCAATAAATAAAAAAAATCATTTAAAATTTTTTGTTTAAATTGATAAATTAAATTCATCAGATTTTATTGAAATAAATAAATAAATTATTTATCATAATTAATAAATTTGATTATTTATATTTTTAATTGAAAGTGCGATTAAAGTTATTTCAAGGTATTTAAAAGTATTTAAAAAAATAGTTAAAAGTATTTATGATTCAAAAAATGAAGGCTTATGCCTCTCTGGAATCTAATTATCTAAAAATAAATAAAT
Source organism: Argiope trifasciata (assembly GCA_026543055.1). Lineage (NCBI taxonomy): Eukaryota > Metazoa > Arthropoda > Arachnida > Araneae > Araneidae > Argiope > Argiope trifasciata. The sequence continues at coordinate 2,817 of JAPMOQ010006947.1, forward strand.
AAATAGATGTTTTTAGTTTACCGGCATTATTTTTAGCACTGTGACTGTGATTGTGTGTGTTTGTTATGGTATTGTGTTATTGACTTTTTTTTTTTTAAATGTATGTAGAAATTTATTACTTTTTATAAAATGAAGACTGTTTTAATGATTGCAGAAAAGCCATCTTTGGCACAGTCTTTGGCTAAAATTTTGGCCAGGGGTAATATAAGACAAAGGAAAGGGTTGAGTTCAGCATGTGCCGTTTATGAGTATGAAGATATATTTTTAAATCAACCAGCAAAATTCAAATTTACTAGTGTTTGTGGACATGTTATGTCTTTAGATTTCATTCCTAAATATAATAACTGGGATAAAGTGGATCCAGTAAGTATCTTTCCAAAATATCTATGAAAATAGGAAAATGATGCACTTAATTGTTCATTGTATGTTGGATTGCTAATATATTTTTATCATTTGACTCATGGACTGGATTCGACTTGTGTATAGTGAAAAAGAAAGAGGGGGATCTTTACTGAGGTTAAAGTTTTTGTTAAATGCAATTGACAGTTTCAGTTATTTTGATTTTAAAAACTTATGATAAAAGTTTCGTCAATTAATTCTTTAGAAGATAGATTCCAAATTTGTGTATATTTTCATGATTTTTATTTGTGTCTTCAATTAATGAGGTTTTTTTTTTAATAAACTTGTTCATATCAATTTTGGACATAGATTTGTTATATTTTTTATATGTTTAATTTTCTAGTTTTAAAACAATTCATTTCTGTCTTATTATATATATCTTTCATGTTAAACTAATTAACTGCAAAATTAAAAAATGGTGTAATTTCATTTTTATTAGCATTATAAGCAATCGTTCTTCTATCATTTGTCCTTCTGAGAGAAGTGAGCTTTTGGTAAAACTTGACTTTAGGGAAAAGGACTGATTACATTAAATCATGTTCTGCTGGGGAACATGGGTTATATATATACGCTAGTTGCATATGAAATAATTTGGGATCAAACATCACTACATTAGAGTATTGTGAAAGTTTAGAGAGTAAAGTACTGTTTCAAAATTATCTTGACTGAGGTTGAAAATTCTCTATTCTAACTTAGCCTTTTGTGTGTATTAAAATGGGATATTTATGGAATAAATATCTATCTCATAGCTCATAATAATGGAAATCTTGTTAAATTTGATATGTAAATATGTTAATTCTTTTATTTCTTGATAAACAGCATTTTGATCTTATAAATTTTTTTATTAATTACTATATTGCAGAGTGTTAAGTAATAAGTAAATATTTCTAGCTTTAAAATTTATTCATCTGATTATTTCCTGTTTTTCTCTAACACAATTGATTTTCTTCAAAGTTTTATAGTTTTGTTAGTAAATAGGATTTTATAATCATATTTATCTTAATAACTTCCATTATTAATAACATTGACAGATTTTAAATTAATGAAAATCTGTTACATTTGTTTTTATTTTCTTTAGTATTATTCATTTGAATTAACTTTTATAAAAGGTTGCAATTGGCCAATTTGCTATTTTTGAAAAGACTAAATATCAAAGTCGAAGAATGTATATTTATGCCTAGTTTTTGAAAATATTCAAAAGCAAAATATCTTTTATGTATTTTTTGTTTGAAAAGTACAAGGCAATGCTTATTTTTACTGCCCTTGCAATAAATTATTGAAAAATATAAACCATTGCCAACCATCTTAATATCTTTTATATAATGCAGCTTATCATAATTGGAAAATTTTGGAGTAAATGTGTGGTCTATAAAAATAAACAAGTGCTAATTAAATTTATTCATTGATTATAGGCAGAATTGTTCTCTGCTCCTACTGAAAAACGAGAAGCTAATTCTAAACTTCAAATTCCAAAATTCCTTCATTCAGAAGTAAGTTTAGAATTTTATTAAAGTAAAGTTTTCAAGTATGTTTTTATTGTATATTAATTATATAAAGAATTCATTAATATTTGTATCTAATGTCTCTTAGGCACGAAATTGTGATTATCTGGTGTTATGGCTTGATTGTGATAAAGAAGGAGAAAATATTTGTTTTGAGGTTATAAATTGTGTCAGAGATGCAATGAGACCCCCTTTAAACAGACATGAACAGGTGAGTGCAGAATGGAGCTATCTGCTTATTACTTTTTATGCAAGATTAGAATATTATTCTCAACTTTTTTTGCTAAGGAGTATCAGAAAAAAACCCTTCAAATTTCAAAAATTGCGGTTTTAGAAGAGTGCCACATTTTATAAAAAAAATTGTTTTTATACTTAAAATATTTTCATGCTAAGAATATATAGTTTTAGTGATTGAATTTCATCAATGGAATACATTGTCCATGATAAATCAGTATTTCTCAAACTATGGATATGTTATTTATTTATAACATTAATAATTTATTAAAAAAAATGTGCCCTATCAGAACCTTTCTAAAAATGATGAATTTTAAGTAAACTGTTAATTTTTATTTATGTGATAAGAAGTATTCCTGTTTTTCCATCAGATAAAGTAGTTAATCTATACTTTTTATTGAAATCTTTCCAATATGAAATGCTGCAGCACCATTTTGTTTTACCCATGTCTGTATTATTCATTATATGATATATTTTTTTTTTTCTATAATGAAGTAAGTTTTAAAATGCTGCATTTTTAATGCCACTTTAGGAAGTTTTTATCTTATTTTTCCTTTATTCACACATACACAAAATATTTGTGCATTTCACATATTGAATGAAGTAATTTTAACAAACTAGGCCTTTGAAATCTGAAGTTGTAAAATATTACATATGAATATTATAAATATGTAGTGAAAAATTATTAATGGCAACTTTAGTTTCTATATATAATTTGAATTTAATGCATAGATAAAATGATTACAAAGAATAAGCATGACATTTTGGGAAAGTAAATTTAAAATTTGCATCAATATTAAGTATTATAGAATGAATTCTAATATTTGAAAAAATATTGCAAATACATTAAAAATTTCAATTTTTAAAATTAATTTTTTTTTCATTTCTCATTGCTTTATAATTGAAAAGGCTTTCAATCAAAGTATATGGGCAAATAAAAAAAATGTTTTTGTGTATATTAATATCATTATTAATTCACTGAAAACTTAACATCGTAACAAAACACATGTTTCTCAATATAAAAAGCATTATTATCATTTTGGTTTATTTTGAAAAACAAATCAGGAAATTAAAAATTAGAAAAATAGATATTGTTTGTTAAAAGCAATTATAGATTGAAGAACTGCTGTTAAAAATTATCTTTATCATAAAAATGAGTTAAAATATTTTAAATAATCAAAATGGGTGGCATTTTTTTAAGCAATTCAAATGATTGAATATTTGACAGGATTTTTTTTTTTTAATTTTTCAAGAGTGTTTAAGAAGTATGTGATATTATTATCTCCTGAAATTTGAAATAAGACCAAGGAAAAGCATCTATCATTTCATTATATATCATAAATATTCATTTACATTTTCTATTTCTCAATATATAACTAGTTTCATTGCCATGTTGTTAAAACTAAAAAGGAAATGTCATTTGGGCTGGGTAATTTTTATTTAGTGCAATTAAGTTGTTGACTCTTTTTTTTCTGATGACTACTTGTAGCATTTGGCATACATTGTATGTCTGGATTAAAAGTTGGTTGATATCTGATTTTTTAAGCCAGTGGTGATATCAATTTGGTGGATAATTATTTTTGAGGAGCAAATATTACAACAGAGATTTTCAGATTTGCATGAAAATAACTGCTATCCATTTCAGAGATCTAAAACAAATTTTTCATAGGCAAATTTAAAGATTGTTCTGGATCACACCATGTAATTTCCCTAGCATGTCAAGGCTCTTGAACATCTAAATCAAAAATTTAATGTGACTCTTAGGATTGTGATTTATCATGGGCCATGATTCTTGCCATGGCAATGATAAACTGATTTTGTTTCAAAAATAGAAATTAAAATACCAGTTTTATGGCAATATTGATTTTTTTTTCAGTGTATTGATAATTAGTACAACCCTTGCCGAGAATGATGTTACTTATAATCAAATATAATTTATACAGTTTTAAAAGCAAATATTTTGTAGGGTGAAAATAGGGTAAGAGATGTCATAGGATGTCTTTCAATGTTTATTATACATTTTGAAAATATTTTTATTATATATATATATAATATAGTTCATTTATTTATTTCCTTTGCAACTGCTTTTATTGTGCTAGAATTCAATGGAATGCCTGAAGAACAAAGCTAAATATCTAAAAATCTGTTACTTCAATAGACTAATAATTTTCAATAAAGTTACTATAATCCAATATTTTTTTTGGAAGGGGGTCTTTGTCTATTATGAAAGTTTTAGATGAAAAAAAATTGTTTGTTTCATTTAAACTAATTTGCAAAAATTCTAAATAAAAATAAGTATTATTTCATCAATAAGGCTCAATTTTTTAAATCTTATCATTGATAGCATTCCACTACATATCAATTGAAGGAGTTGGTGGAAGTAATGTCTGCATTTTGAGCAACAATAATGAAAAAAAAAGAAGAAGAAGAACTGTATATTTTTATAATGCTTAAAAAATAGCTGATTGGTTTTCGCATATGTTGTCTTATACATGAAATGAAATGAAATGCTGTAAACTCTTGAATATTGAGTTTGCGACTATCTGGCTTCTATACTAAGCCTAATTTTCTTTTATCAAATTAAATGAAAAAGGTAAGGTGTTAATTTGAAGCAGACATTTGCCATGATTCTTCTATATGTCATGTACAAAATACAAGTTATGACAAGGAAAAAAAAAAAAAACCCAGTTTTCTGTATGAATTAACAGAAAAATCAGTGGAATAAATGCGAGAAAAACCAGGAATACTCTATAAAATGTGAAAAGATACATTTTATAACATTGAGTTTTGATATAAAAATTTTTTGGTATTGGTGGGCATAGAGAAGAACTCCAACCTATTTAGCTTACCCTTCTACAGCATTTTGCCTGATACTCAAGAGTATATTAACATGTCTTTTAAAACATAAGATTTTTCATGAATCGATTTATTATGTCTCTGTAATTTCATTAAAAGTGAAGTGATTTAACCAGTCGTTATTTCTTGCATTTCAGACCATATTTCGGGCTCGTTTTAGTGCTATTACTGAAAAAGATATTAAACTGGCCATGAAGCAACTAGTTGAGCCAAATGAGAATGAATCATTATCTGTGGATGCTCGTCAAGAACTTGATCTTAGGATAGGCTGTGCCTTTACTCGGTTCCAAACAAAATTTTTTCAGGTATGAAAATCTTATAATTGTTTAAAAAACATTAAATTTCTATATAGAATAATACTGAATCCATTTTATTATTATATTCAAAAAATAAATGATTTTTTAGATTAAAATTAATCCTTCTTTAGCTATTTTAAATTTATATTATATTATGAATTGCTCTTCTTAGGATATACACATATATTTCTAAAATATTAAAGAGTGTATTTAAAAATGATGATGTAATGATGAATTGAGATTTATATTACATATGGATTAATTATTTTACTATTATTTATACCATTTCTTAAATGACACTTGTCAATTACTGCGAAAAAAGTTCGTTTTCCGAGTCGGGTCATATTGACCCAAATGCTGCATATGTAAAGTAAATATGTACAGAACAGCTGGGTTAAAAGAAAACATTTAAATAAAATCTTTCTTTAATAAGAATAATCAATCTTGGCTTTCTTTAAAATAGTGCATCATCTAAATTTTAATTTCAGTGTATTTTTAAATACTTTTTATAATGTATTTAAAAGCCTACAAATAAGGGTATAAAAAGTAGAACAAATGTTGCATCATAGAGTGCTAGAATGAATTTTGGATAATTTTGCTCTGAAATTTTTCTGATATGAATATTTCTTTAAATCGTAATTTTAAATGCTAGATTTTGGAATGATCTGCTTCATCATTAGAATTTAAATAATGGTAATTTTTAAAATATCATTGTTAATGTTTCTTTTTCATTATTCTGATGTGCATCACATGCCAGAATTTAATTAAATTTATAATGGAAAGCAAATCTTTCTGATTTTCTAATCTTGAAGAAAGATATTATTATTTTTCATTTTTTCTCCTTTTTTATAATGCACTAACTTTTTGTCTTTGCAGAATAAATATGGTAACTTAGATAGTGCCTTAATTTCATATGGTCCTTGCCAAACTCCCACATTAGGATTTTGTGTTGAAAGGCATGACAGAATAGCTTCCTTCAAACCTGAGCCTTATTATGTTCTGTCTGTTAAAGTAAGAAAATCTTTATTTTGTTACAGTTAATATTTATGAATTAATATTCCATATCTGAGCTACAAAGTTCTTCAAAAATTTAATATACATACTGTTTGTTTTTTATGTGAATTTTTATCTAATATTAACTTAGCTTTATTAGACTTTCAATTTGCTTTTTTACTAAAGACTTTAAAAAAGTCTTGAGGTGAATTTAATTTTTAAAATTCAGGATACCTGCTTATTTTAATATTCTAAAATATATTTGAATTAATTTTGAAAATGAAATTTTTTAAGTTATTGAAAAAATATATATATATTTCAGGTTACTACTGCCAGCCAAAAAACTTTGACATTGGATTGGGATCGTATCAGGATATTTGATAGTGAAGTGGCAAATATTTTTTATCAAATGGTTAAACAAAAATCAGAAGCAATGTAAGTTTAGTTTTAGTCTCATTTTATAACATCATTTGTTTAATTTATTTGATGATTGGACCAACATATTGCATTTTTGATTGCAATTATATACTTTCTAAAACCAATTTTATTTTTTAAACTACACTAATTTGAAAGTCTTTTGACTCAATAATCTGTATTAATATTATAAAAGTATTTATTTATATGGCTTTGTTGTTGTTAAAGCTAATTCAAAATAAAGCATATTGAATATACGAAAAGGAAGTGAAATATAATTTAGTTAATAATTCATGCATTTGTATGTAAAAAAAAATGTTGCAAATATGATAGCATTCCATTCTTTTAAATAAGCATATTATCCTTTTTTCATTAATAGGCATATTTTGGTGTAAAAAGATTAAGTTCACTGTTTTGTCAAATAAGTGTTTGATTTAATGATGCAGTAGAGTTAAAATTTCTAAATCAAGTTAAAATTGGAGAAAGTAATTCTAATTTAATTCACAGTAAAAATTCTCATTCTGGAAAAATAATATGTTATGTAAAATAGATGGTTTACAAAATACACACTTTACTGTAGGATTTGTTACTATCTCCACTTGTATTTATAAAAAGGTAAGTATAAATGGGCAGTCCTTAAATGTTTAAATTTGGAAAACATTTTTAACCTTTAGACTGCGGCTACCCAAACTCGGAAAAGTTCCTTTGAATACGGCGTTTAGTGTTAGAAACTACAAGATGCTTTCCCCTTCTTTTAAGGGTGGTTTTTGAAGATAAGCTCTTCGATTTCAACCACCCGTAGAGTTAATTGGTCATCTGTCCGTTCCGTAGTAAGCGGGTTGCCTTTTTTTGCGGTTTCGTCTCTGCTGAACTCTAGAGTAGGCTTTTAATCGCAGTTTTATTTTTTTCTCACTCAAAATTATTTCATCAATTCTGTAGTAAAAAATATTGCATTAAATATTATGAAGTAAACAAATTGCAAATACGATATATGCTAAATAGTTTAGTACATTGAACAAAAAATTTTCAATTGTGCTTAAAATTAAATCCATTTCTCAAGCTTTACTGAAGCTGCGAATTAAACTGACTTTGCTTGAACACAGCATTGTGAATTTATTTTTATAACTTTAACTCATCAATTTTAATAAAATGTAACGATTTGTGCATATTATATATATATAAAGATCCTAATTGTTCATATTTTTTTTAAAGTATTCACATATCTTCCGGCATTACACGAATAACAATTCTTTATTGTTCTGCAAATTAAAAATATCTGCAAATGTTTTTTATAATAATATATTATTCCCATAGTAATCGAATATAATTTTTATTCCCGACATAGTTCAAACCGTTTGTAATATAAATTACTAATAGCGTTTTTCCATTATATTGCCGATGCTAAAAATTTAAATTGAAAACATTTTTTGCTGAGAATTTTAATTTCTGATTGCAGAGTAGTATTTTTTTAAAAAATATGTTCAGTTTTGTAGACATTCAGTAGCTTAATTATATATAAAAAAAATTTCTACACAAAATTTACTGATAAGTAAGTAATCAGCAGATTTAAGACAATCAATATAACCAACAATAAAGTAAGACTTGAAATGAATTCGATACATAAGATATGATTCATAAATTAAAAAGTTTATAAATTAAATTATTAAGTTATTTTATTTCATATTAAAAGTTTTTAACTTTATTTTTGAAGCTCTTTTTTCTGTATAACATTCTCGATTATCAGCATTCATTATTCAATACTAGTATTTTTACTAAAAAATGATTTAGATTATCTTTGAGAAATACTTAGAATTAAATATAGAATTCCTGACTTTTTAATGCAATTTTGTTTTATTTCAAAGCAAATATTTCCAGAATAATTCGAGATTTCAATTATTTTTCAGTGGACTGAAACAAAGCTATAAGATTTTAATATTTCTTTTCTGTTACTTGAACGCATGGAGAAACTAATTATTATTTTGATAGATTTTATGAATCTCCTTCATTATTTTAAAACTTTCTAACGTTTACCGAATTATGAAATATTAAATCCATCGTTTTCATAAATAATTACAAATAATGATGAAGCCATGAGTTTAATTAAACATCATAACCAAAATATATTTCTAGCAGAAATATATCGAGTTCAAGTATGAAAATTTAAAACTGAAAAAAAAAAAAAATGTAGGTATCATTTCGTCTTGGGCACCGATTACCTTCATTAGACCATAGCATGATACGAAACATCAAATAATTCTTGGTTCAAATATTTATCATTCGATTAGATGGACTCAACTATAAACATATATTAATATAAAGCTGTAAATTTTTTTGAATAAAATTTTTTAGTTGTTAAGCATTGTTCTGTTTAGTGACAAAAGAAGTCTTTTTAACCAATTCTTGTTTGAGATTTAAAAAAATTTATTTCATTTTTATCAGTTAAAAGAAAGAATTGTTTTATTTCCCAAAACATAATTTTTGCTGTAATTGCAATTAATAATTCATATATTTTTTAGGATTAAAGTGGCTTTAACTTTCTAAACTTTTTTTTTTTTCAAACTATATTTTTTGACAAATATTTTTCTCTAAGGAGTGTCTTCAGTTTCTTCATTTCCTTTTTATTTTGAAGGAATGAAGTCATGATTTTTAAATGAAGGAACGAAGGTAAAGAACAATGTTTTCAATCAAGTACTAGTCAAAGATGAAATTATGCTATCTCATTCTGTACTCACTCCCCTAGGAAGTTTAAAAGGGAATGTCGCCAAAACACGGTCAAAAGTTTCATTGTCGCCAACAGTGATTACAATAGTGATTCCCGACCCTAAGGGGCGCGACACAATACGGAGGGAGTTTTTAGAGGCAATTACGGCTCAGCTGGAAAGCTGAAGTGGGGAAAGGAAATCCAAACTCATTCCTGGTACAGCAGTTGTACCGAGCCGTACGGAAAGGTAAAAAAAATCCTGGTACAACTGTTGTACCAGCCGTAAGCTAAAGGTTAAGCACCTTAAAGCACTTAATTTTGGAAAAAAGGACTTTACAAGTGCTTAATTTACTTGAAAAATGCAAAGAATATATTATATTTTCCGATGTTGAATACATACAATGAATTGTCATAACCATCTCTGTTTACCAGATATATAGAGAAAGAAATCAATATAAGGGAAGAATTTAATATAGGAATGCAGGAGTTTCAATACATGTCATGATAATGCTTAATGAACGCTTCTTCAACAATAGGCTTGTCATTTATTGAAACAATGAAATGGTTATTCCAAAAGAGCGGAATACGAAGCATGTCTTGCTCATTACAACTTGAAAAACTTATTTTTTATATATTTATTATTTTATTTTTTACTTTTAGTGTTTTAAATAACAAAGAATTTATTTTGAATTTTTATTTTGCCTGGTAACTTTATGTTTAAATTTTTATGGGTTGTTAAAGAGTATGCAAGCTGTCTCTGATTGATTAAAAATAAGAACAAAGGAAATAGAGGCAAGTAGGAAGATATCCTGAAATCTTCCATGAAGGACATGCGGGAGTTTTCTTTCTTACTGCCATCACACATTCAGCCATCACTGTTTGTTAATTCTAATATTTCTCGGTAGCCTTGGAAGGTTGACAATAATAGAGAGATTTTCCCATTAACAACTTTCATGTCTATAGAATTTTGATAGATGGCATACTCTTTGAGAGCTTTAGAAAAATATCTGTGTTACATCTTTAAAATCTTACCACTTCTTAACATGGTTGACAAGCCACTGCAAGAATCGAGAAAATAAGGAATTTAAAAATCGTCTAAAAAATGAAAAACAGAGAAATTCATAATTTTCTTATATTTTCGTAAAATTTTGAAAAATGCAGGAAATTTTAGGTTTCTTGGTTATTTTTTGTATCCATCTAAAAGATGCCAATCTCTAAAGATACTGTAAGAATAAAAGATCATAGTCCTAAAATGAAACATATGCAATTGCATAGTGTGGTAACTCGCATTACTTAGTTTTTCTTTCTCTCAATCTCCCCCTTTTTTTCTGTATAGATCATTCTAGCTGGGATTTGTGAGATAGTTGTTCTTTTTACATGAGATTACCGAATTACAGCTAATGAACATGTGCAAGATTTCTGTAATTGTATAAGAAGTTAGAATGCGGATTATCTGGTGGAAATAGCAATAACAGTCTGCTACACATCTTGTCTGCAGACACATCACGGTAATACTCACATCTAAAATTAAGGTCACAAACGTAAAATCTGTGAAAAAAGAAAAACTATTTGCGGAATTGCCACGTAATATAGTGCACAGGTACACTTAAGTGGAAGGAAAAATATGGGTACATAACTACATGGAAAAGATTTTAACTAGGCATTAAGAAACAGGGTATAACAAAAAGTGTTACTTTGGGAATCAGAAATAAAGCATTTATCTCCGGGAAATCTTGTCTAATATAGAGTGTGACCACCGTGCACTGCTATACAGGCTTCACAACGAACTTTCATACTGTTTCTGAGGGTGTCAATAAATACTTGGGGCAACAAAGCCAATTCTTCCAAAAGCATGGTTTTATCTTTTGGAGGATATTAGGAGGGGGTGGGGGCTAAGCTGTACAATGACTCTTCTGAGACCATCGCAAATATGTTCAATTGGAGCGGCGACACTATTTTCATTTTTTGTGGAACAAAATAAATTCATTTGGTAATTATTCATCTAATACAGAAATCAGATGTGAAATCCTTTAGTGGGCAAAAAATATAACTTATAGTAGTTCTAAATTATCTTGAATAGAAAATTGAGGAAATCCTATGAATTTTGTTCAAAAAAAAAAAAAAAAAAAAAAAAAAAAGCACAACAGATTGAAAAAAATTACATTCCCATAAATTATTGATATATATATATAATATTAGTTGTGCAACTTATGCTTGTAATAGGTGTATATAATGACATTGACAGTAGGCTTCTACAATAAATAATGAAATTTATTAGCATAAAGATGTGAATACCCAGCCAAAATCTAACAAACAATACATAGCAGTACTTACAAATAGTAATTAGTAATAGTAAATTTGTGTACATTAGTTCATTCAATTTATTATAACAATACAAGTTAGTTCTATCAGGTTTTAAAAAATAATCTTAAAATTTGAGTGGAGCATTTTAAAAATCTGGTTAAAAAAAAATAAGAGAATTTTTTATTGTGGATTTTTAAAATTGCACTTATAAGGTAAAAAAATTATCAAGACATAGAGATTATTTAAATGCATATTTTTTTTATTTTTAAAACCTTTTTGATTTAATTTTAAACTTATGAAAAATCTGCCAGTATTATATAATATTGATAGACTCCTTATGTTTATTAATAAACATAATAAATGTTTCAAAAATTTCCACATATGATAATGATAAATGTGTGCTCTCATTAACTCTAATCATAAAATATTTTTTTTTAACTTCTCCTATTTACTGTTGTAATCTTGTTCAATTAGTTTTGTATTTGTATTGCAAATTAATTTTTTTCAAAAATAGTAATGGAAATTTCTTATCATGGTTTTTAAAATTCAGATGTGTTTAATGTTATGGAATTTTATCAGTAAAATGTTTTTAAAATGTAATTACTGATTGGTGACAAACAATATTTTAAATCATAGTTCATACTTAAATCGTGATTTTTAAAAGTGTTTTTCTCATGATTTAATCAAGAAATTACAAAAACTATTTAAAAAATAATTCTAAAAAGCAAGTATTTAAGTATGAAATGTACATAAAGGATAAATTTACTTATTAGGTCAATGAAAAGGAAGTATTTATATGTTTAATAGTTCAGTTTTCCTCCTGAAAGGAAGATGTTTTTTCATCTCTTTGATGTTTATTTTCTCTGATGAAAATAACTGATTAGATTGATAAAAAGGATAATTTTTATAAATTTTGGTAAATACTAATGAGTGAACATACTTTTTTATTAGAAATCATGAAATCTAATGCTGTGCATGAATAAATTGTCCTGAAAAACTTTTGATAAGTGTTGGAAACTATGGCATTCCATTCTCTTGCCTCATTTTACAGCATCTTGTTGTTATATTCCAAGATGGCCGTGTAAGTACTATCATGAATAAAATTAAATGTCAGTAAATCTTAAAAAGGAAGTAATTTTTCTATGAAGATTTCTTAAAATTTAATGCCATAGAAACTCAATAACAATACTAAAATTTAATTTTTATTGGAGTTTTTCTGCAGCATATATGTTTTCATAAAATACTGGAAGATAGGCTTCATATGATTTTATAAGTTGATAATTAAAACATACAATATATCTCTGTTATAATGTGTATTTACATTTCAATTTATGATGGCAAATATTTTTTCAGAGTTACTAATGTTACCAAAAAAGAAAAAGCAAAGCAGCGTCCTTTGGCCTTAAATACAGTTGAGCTGATGAGAGTTGCCAGTTCAGGCTTAAACATGGGTCCCCATCATGCTATGTCCATTGCTGAGAAGCTTTACACTCAAGGATATATCAGTTATCCCAGAACAGAAACAACATCTTACCCTGAAAATTTTGATATTAGGTACATTTTTATTTTGTCACAGTCATGCATTCATTTTTTAAAAATGTAACTTGAATGTTCTTTTTTTTTTTTTTTTTTTTAGAGGCATCTTGCAGCTCCAAAGTAAAAGCTCAGAGTGGGGAAAAGATGTACAGGAATTACTATCTGGAACCATGACTCGACCCAGGTATTTTTTCCTAATTTAAAGTCTCTTGTATTTTAATATTTTTGGATATGGCATTAAAATTAAATAGTTAACATTTTAATATATAATATTGTATTCATGATGCTTGACATTTTGATATCAAAGCAATTTCTTTGTTTTCGATGCTAATTTATTCTAGTAGTGACCAGAGAATCAATAAATTTGGCATATAGTAATGATTTTAGTTTATGAGAATATTATGAAGAATCTTAGTATTCTTTTCAGCAGTTATCATTTCTACTCAATAATTATCTTTCTTAAAAATCCAACTGAGTATATTTTTAAGTTTCTTTTGCAACTGTTATTTGAAAAGTTAGTTTTAAATAATGTTCTTGATAAATGTATGTTGATTGGTGGAAAGTGAAATATTATACCCAAGAATTTAATAAAGATTCAGTAAATTTTTTGAATGACTTCATATTGCTTTAATGTAAATTAACACCTTTTATATATCATGAATTAGTTAATTAGTCTCAAATATAGATAAAATTTACTTACAATTTTTAGTACATAAAGAAATTATTTAAAATAAGATTAAAATTCTTTTATGTTATTAAAATGACAAGGTTATTTGCACTATGATATTTAAGTGGATAGTACATTGCTTTTGTAAAACTTCTGACTGGCTTTGTTTCATAAGTATCTTGTAGTCGAGAAAAAAATAGTATTGGTTGTCAGCTCGAAAGTTGATTCGGTGTGTTGTCTTGCTTGAGAAGGGGGTAAATCATCTTTCAACTACTAATTGGTCTTTTCTGTCATTTTGTAGTTATAATTTACTAAAATTACTAACTATCTGTGATATCTTTGATTCTTACAAAGTTTGCTGATTTAAAGCACCCTCACAAAGTTCATCAGAGTAACATTGTGGAATTAATAAATAAAAATTATTTAAAAAGTGAGTTTTATTTCTAAAATACGTATGTATTAAGAATATATGTATGAAAAACATTTAAACTTTTAGTTGTTGAAGTTTGCTAGTGATTGAATGTCTAATTCATTTTTTAAGGATAAATGTAATAAATTGATTCCAAGTATTACATATAATTTTGAATTATTTTTGACTAATAATAAAACAGAATATGCATGTGTGTATTAGCACTTTATAAGATAGATTGTTTGACCTGAAAGGAAAAAAGCACATATATGCTTAAAGTTAAAATTTACAACTTTGAGGGATTTTTTAAAAAGTTTAATTAAAAAATCTTTCTTTTTTTTGCAATAACCTTTGAAAATATTAT
>JAPMOQ010006956.1:0-25675 GCA_026543055.1 Argiope trifasciata
CCGTTTGCTTGCAACACTGAACCACGAACTTTAGAATATTTTTTACATGGTGCATCGGCCGGGAAAGCGATCATATTCGATTGAGACACATTTGCCTTTGGATACTGCATTTGCATCCCCTATGCAAATTGCGAAGACTGCAAAAGGTAGGATTTTGACATTTATTAATATACGTAGAAGATTGGTTTAAAAATGGAACTCGATAAATTGAAGAAATGCAGATCGTTTGGAAGAAGTTCCGTAACCAAATTGGTAAATAGAATAGAAGAACTTTTACAATCTAATGATTTGGATAAATTAGAAGAAAATTTGAATCAACTGACTATTAAAAATAAAGAATTAGAAGAAGTAAATAAACAAATAGGTAATTTATGTAGTGTCGAAGAATTCGAAGCCGAACTATCTACTGTTTCTGAATATGCAGATAAAGTATCGCTAGCTATATTTCGCGCTGAAAAGAAACTGAAAGAGAAAAATATTGTTAATACTGTAAATCTCGGTGAAATCCAAAATGTAAATATTGATGTAAATCAAGACTCTCTCATGGAACGTAAACAAGTGAAATTACCTAAATTGAACATTCAAAAATTTTTCGGTGACATATCTCATTTCACAAGTTTTTGGAACACATTTAAAGTTTCTATTCATGATAATGGCGGTTTGACTAAAATCGATAAATTTAATTATTTGAAATCATTTCTAGGAGGTCCAGCTTTAAACGCTATTGAAGGCTTCGAAATATCAGATGATAACTATGATTCAGCAGTGAAAATATTGAAGGATAGGTTCGGTCGTAAAGACCTCATAATTAATCATCACATGAATGAACTCTTAAATCTAAGACCAGTTTATAAATCGAATGACCTCTTAAGATTAAAGATATTGTATGATGATATAGAAATGAATGTGAGAAGTTTACAATCGTTGGGTGTTGAATCAAATTCGTACAGCACTATGTTAATCCCTGTTCTTCTAAAAATTCTACCCCATGATTTGGTTTTGGAATTTAACAGGATTAACGTGAAAGAAAGATCCGAACCAGATATTCAAAAATTGTTAGATTTTATTCGGTTGGAAATCAGAAGGAGAGAGACTATTTCATATTCGTCTCGTAAATCATTTGATCAAAAGCCAGTCAAGGCCATTTGCCACATGGCCCAAAAGAAAGAACCGTTTCCGAATACTACGCACGGCTTCAACGTAGTTTCGAGAAATAATAAATCTTGTTTGTTTTGCAAAAAGGATCACCCACCAGAAATTTGCAACATCAGCGTCGATGAAAAAAGAAATAAATTAAAAACATTGGGCAGATGCTTTTTATGTCTAGGTTCAAAACATAGAATTAAAGATTGCAGGTCGGGATTATTATGCAATCTTTGTGGGGGAAAGCATAACCCAACTATTTGTTTTAAATCATCGAAGAACAGAAATAAAGAGATACAGGAAACGGAAGTTGCTGAGTCATCCATTCTTTCTGCAGTTTCTCATAATAATGAAAGAAACAAAATATTATTGCAGACTTGTTATGTTCGAGTTAAAACTAATTCTGACGAGTATTTTACACGAACACTCTGCGACTGTGGATCTATGAGGTCGTTCGTGTCTCAGAATTTAGTTGATAAAATAAAACCTGTAAAAATAAGAGAAGAAAAATTATCAGTGTTCGTTTTCGGCCATAAAAAAGCTATTGAAAAAAATTATGATGTCGTGCAAATAACTTTAGAACACAGATTTTTTCCAAATTCAAGATTAACTATTGAGGCTTTAGTTACTGATGAAATATCAGGCAGTAACATATCGCCCCCTGAATCAGAAGAAATACTTAAAAATACAGAACTGAGGAATTATATACTTGCTGACTCCCCTAATTGTGATGAACCTATAAATATTTTGATAGGAGCAGATTACTATTATAAAGTAGTAACTGGAAAAATAAAGCATCTCAACAAAAATCTTGTTGCCGTTGAGACCATTTTCGGTTGGTGCCTACAAGGCCAACAAAGTGATAATCACACATCTCTTGTCTTTAATGTAGTTGTAGAGGAAAATTTGATATCCAAACAAATAGAAAAGTTTTGGAATTTAGAAAATTCAGGTTTAATTGACTGTAGTAGGGAATATGATTCTCTTGACAAGGAAGTTATGTCTCACTTTGAATCAAACATTAAGTATGACAATCCGCGATATACCGTTCGGTTACCTTGGAAGTTAGATAAACGAAATTTAAATAATAATAGAGAAATCGCGGAAGCAAGATTTTCCAGATTAAAAAGAAGACTTTTTAGAAATCCTGAATTATTTAACCAATATAAAGAAGTAATTGATGATTATATAAAACAGGGCATCATAGAATTAGTTTCCAATCCGGATGAAACTGATAACGTCACATTTTATCTACCGTATAGAGAAATTGTCAGAAATGACCGAACAACTAGTAAATTACGTTTGGTTTTTGATGCCTCCGCGAAGTCTTCAAACTCTTTGTCGTTAAACGACTGTTTACATGTCGGTCCAAATTTATACCCCGAAATTTTCGACATACTTTTGAGATTCAGACTTAAACCTGTAGCTTTCACGACCGACATCCGTCAAGCCTTTTTGAATATTTTAGTTCATGAAGATGATAGAGACGTCACCCGATTTTTGTTCACTAAAGATCCAATTAACAATTCTGATTCATCCATAGTTTATAGATTCACTAGAGTTTTGTTTGGGATTAATAGTAGCCCTTTTTTATTGGCTGCAACAATTAAACACCATTTAGATAAGTTTTGTGAAAAGTATCCTGAAACTGTGTCATTCTTGAAGGAGAATATCTATGTCGATGATGTCATTGGTTGTTTCAACACTGTAGAACAAGCCCTGTCCGTTACATTACAATCGAAAGAAATTTTTGATAAAGCAAGTTTGAACTTACACAAATGGCGAACTAATTCTGAATATTTGCAAAAACTGTGGAAAGAGAACAATATAATTTCTGTTGATGATTCCGAAAATATTGGGGAAGGAAATCTCCCTTACAAGGTTTTAGGTATAGCTTGGGACAATCGCAAGGACTTGTTCTATTTTGACGTGAATGGTCTGATCGAATTTGTGTCTAAAATAATAGACACAAAGAGATTTATCTTACAAGTTCTAGGACGTATTTTCGATCCTATCGGTCTATTGGGGCCATTCACATTACGAATCAAGTGTCTGATGCAAGAAGTTTGGTCTAAAGCCACTGAGTGGGACGACGATTTACCTGCAGATTTAATCTCGACATGGAAAGGGTGGTGCAATGAAATTCCACAAATCGCAAACTTTTCTGTTCCACTTTACTATTTCACCACAATTCCATTTGATAATTTCGAAAGTCTTCAACTACACTGTTTTTCCGACGCAAGTATGAAAGCATACGCAACAGTTGCGTATTTACGTGCAACGACACCTGATCAACAGATTGAAACAATTTTTGTTGCTTCTAAGAACAGAGTAGCCCCTTTGAAAACCTTGACTTTGCCTAGATTAGAGTTAATGTCTGCCTTATTATCTGCAAAGCTTAGTAGTAGTATCCTTAAAGCTCTGAACTTTAAATGTCCTTGTTATTTCTGGACAGATTCGAAAATAGTCTATTTTTGGATCAGAGGAGCTCCTAAGAAATTTAAACCCTTCGTTAGAAATCGGATTGAAGAGATTCACAAGCTGTCGTCTCCTTCTGACTGGTATCATTGTCCTGGAGTGACTAATGCGGCTGATATGGCTTCAAGAGGTGCAAAGATTTCTCAACTCATTGAAAATTCGTCCTGGTTACATGGACCGGAGTGGCTACGTCAACCTGAAGAATTTTGGCCCAAACCTGAAAACCCTGAAGTGACCGAAACAGATGAGTTGGAATACAAGAAGGGCACAAATATCGTCCAATATGAATGTCTGACTGAGGAATTGTCATACCCTGTAGACATCAGTAAATATAGCAGCTTCGAAAAAGTCGTGCGAGTCACAGCTTGGGTGTACAGATTTGTCATGAAACTGAAAAAACTCAGTAATGTTCAAGGTCCATTAACTACGGAAGAGTTAATAGATGCTGAAAATAACTTGATTAGAACCGAGCAAAGAAAATGGTTCAAAAAAGAATATGAATCTTTAAAAGAAGGTAATCCAGTACAGAAATATTCTCCGTTAATTAATCACAGGCCTTACATGGATGAAAATAAACTCTTAAGGCTTGGAGGAAGATTAGAATTTTGTGATTTGACCACCGAAGAAAAACATCCGATTATCTTACCTAAAAACTCATGGTTGACCACTTTGATTGTTCGCAAAGAACATGATGTAATCATGCATGGTGGTGTAGCCTACACTCTTGCTAAAATAAGATCCCACTATTGGATTCCGAAAGGTCGACAACTCGTGAAGAGCCTTATCAGAAATTGTCTCATCTGCAAGAAATATTCATTGAAGCCTACTACCCAAGTAACTGCACCATTACCTAAAGATAGGGTCAGTGAATCACCACCGTTTGTCGTATGTGGATTGGATTTCGCAGGTCCGATTTATATCAAAGAAGCCAAAAGTACGCGAAAATCTTATATCGTATTATTTACCTGCGGTGTGACGAGAGCTATACACCTGGAATTAACCTATGATATGACCATAAATTCTTTCTTAATGGCCTTCCGAAGATTTCTAGCTCGAAGAAATAACTGCAAAGTAATCTATTCAGACAATTTCAGAACTTTTCAGCGAGCTAAAAAGGATGTAGATATTTTGTGTACTATAATGCACAATGAAAAATTACGAGATTTTATCGCCAAACAAAGAATAGTTTGGAAAAACATAATGGAACGAGCTGCATGGTGGGGAGGTTTTTATGAACGACTTGTGAAACAACTGTGGTATAAATGGAAGCAGCAATATCTCTTGGACCTAAAAACTGCCCATTTTCTTAAAGATCCTCATTTCCAAAATGAACTGAAAATCGGAGATGTTGTCCTTATCGAAGACAACATTAAAAATAAACTCCTTTGGAAATTGGGAAAAATTGAAAACATCTTTGTTGGTCGAGATAATAAAATCCGTTCTTATGAAGTAAAAACTACCAACGGACTATTGAAAAGGGCAGTACAACATCTCTACCCATTGGAACTGTAAAAATTTCATAACTTTGAACTCTAAAGTTGAATTTTTTAGTAATTTTCACTTCTAAACTTACTATGAACATTGAACTATGAACAGTTTTCACAATTTCAGAGACTCTAATTTGAAAATTTATTCATTACTATTATTATCGAAGTTGCTTAATTATTCCTTTAAATACCCCTTTTTTTCTTCTTTACTGAATCTTAATGTGCATTTATATGTTCGTTGATTTATATGTGTATTTTATGAGTTTATTGAAACATAGTTAAATTTATGTGTGAATAGTTTAAATGTTAGTAATTATTAATAATTATTCGTAATTTTTTGTTTTTGCTAGTATTTGTATTGAAGTTTAATTTAGATTTGTGAACTCTTAACAGAGTTCAGGTGGGGAGTGTGTGGAAAATTTAGAAACAGCCTATAGATGGCGCTCTCGCCAGTATAGGAATTGAACTCCTCACCAAGAGAACTCCGGAATATCGTTTTAGACTTCGATGGCGGTAACAGCCAAACTTTCGCGGAACTATAAGTTCCTTTTTAGATTCCCCTTTTGAAAGCTTAAAAGCAGTTAAACTTAAATATTTGTATTGTGTCGTCATGTGTGTGTATGTGTCTCAAATAAATGTTTGTGCTAAAGATATGATCTCTTTTCTTTCCCGAGCCGTTTGCTTGCAACACTGAACCACGAACTTTAGAATATTTTTTACAGCATCTTTCTACTTGTGACACTTGGTAGATGTGCTTTTCTACAGATACTCGAATGAGTGGGAAATGTAACTTTTCTTTCTGTGTGCTTACTGACTCTTGCAAATTACATTCAACGGAAGTACATCTTAATCTCACGGCAATATTAAAGAATGGTTGTGGAATGAAATTTGCTATCTAAAAACATCAGTTTACAAAAAAAAATCATTAATTTTATAGTTAAATATATTATTGATCTGTTGAAATTCTATTCACCATTAAACAAAGTGTATTTTTAAAAAAGTGTATATTAGAAAAAAAAAAAAAAGATTCTGAATGTTATAAATTATTTTCAGAAAAATATTTGCATTAATTATTTTAGAAATTATTTCATTTATTATTAATTTTTACTGGAAATTTTTTACAAGTTTTTTTTAAGAAAAAAAGTTGTATTTGTAAATTGTTCGGAAAAGTTTCAATTCTTAATCTTCATATATTATCTTGATAGTAATGAGAGGTAAAGAGAACTAAGCAGTGTAAATGATTTAGGTAAATATTCCGTTCTAAACAGAAAACTAGTGATGTGAAATAAAAGATATTTCAATGCGAGTTTTTTTTAATGCGAAAAGGTAGATGATTCTATTTGCGACTATTTTTAATCTGTATCTGATTGCATTTTTATAATTTACCACTACTCATGATAAGGAATAAATATTAATGCGTTTTCATCTCATTCGATAAATATTAGCTTGCATGTTATTTAATTATTTTAACTTTATACATTCTTTAATAGGCTTTGATTTAAAATAATTTTTTTTCAATTTTGAAATAAATTTTATGTAATAGACTTTGTTATTGAATTTAATAATGGCAACCTAAACATATGTTTTGAATTTCTTAGAAATATGAAAAGAAGCTATTGCTCGCATGTGCATTCTTTTTAATTATCACATTATGTAACTCAAACTCATTTTTATGTAATCTAGATAAAATGTTTGCTTTTATGAGAAATGTCTGTAACACCTTCCTTATCAATTTGGGAATATCGCACAGTTTTGATGGTTTTAAATTTCATAGAATACAGTTAGATGTTTTGATTTCACACTTACATACGTATGGTAATATAAGTGAGATGGTATTAATCAAAAATTAAAAGTTTTATCTATGATTTCATATGGAAATCATATACTGTTTCATATGGTATATGTGGTTTATTCATGTATTCATATAATATATCATATATTTATAGAACAATCATATTACGTTACGACTACTACTACTAAAAATTTTGGTTGATTTTTGAGTGAATAAAATAATATAATTACATATTTTCAACTAATAAAAAATTAATAACAGATTTAAAGCACAGAAAATGAAAATTAAAAGTTTTATAGTAGTAATTACCGATTACTATTGTTTCGGAATGGGAGAAATTCTAATCTTTTTATATTTTTAATTTCTGCTTTTGCTTCTAAATGGCGCTTTATTTCATTTTAAATCGCAGTAGATCGCAATTCTAACCACCGGTAAACTCAACTACCTTTAAAAAATAATCCTCTGCAAACTTAAAGAGTAAAAATATTTAAAACAATGTTCAGCAGCCTGCCCATCAAATTGTGAATAATCAGAAATTTATAAAAATTTAAAAATGTGAAATCTATCATCCATCAATTAACGTAAAGAAATTCAAATAACCTCCTTCTTAGTGATGAAAGTCGAAGACGAAGAATGATAAAGAAATCATTGTAATAGCATTTGGAATAATAAAACAACGAAAAAAAAAATGAAAGGTTACAATTTTGAATTCCGAGATTTCTGATTTACGGCCTTGCCAGAAATATTCTGTGATTATTAAATGTCCCATAGTTCATAAAATGATTGGTAGTCTGACTCATTGTACCGGCTAATTTAATTAAACAAGAGTCACGGTGTAAAATGTTTTATATAAAGTTCTCAAAGCTTAATGCACTCTGCCAATTTCAATTACTCACATTATTAGGGACTTAATTATGGCATTTCCAGTTGCATAAGATTTGAGAAATGCCGTGAAACCAAACTTGCATTTAGATTAGTGATATGGCATTGGTATCAAATAAAAGCAGTTTTTGAACAAACTCAACGGTAGTCTTTTCATGCATATCTGCATCCGATTTCATAAGGTTTGAGACCTGGTGTGAAACCAAACTTGCACTTAGACTAATGACATGATATTGGTATCAAATGAAAACATACTCAATGGTTATCTTTTCATGCCTATTGGGACTATAGTTGTGATGCAATAATGGGTTTATATTTTTTGACCAAGTCTCAGATCTTGGTTCCTGTAGAATACTATAGACTTGTGTTTAATATGATACGACACAGATATGTTACAGTGCAAATATGTTACTAGTGGAAGAAGAAATTGTGTATTTGTGAAAATAGCCGGTTAAAAATGTAAACAAAATCATATATTTGGCACAATATTTTGAAAGGTTTAATTTTTTGAAGGAGAATAATTTAATACATATATTATGTGATTAGTCTTAACAAATAATGATGAATGCAAAAAAGGGAGTTAATTCAAAGCCATAGGTGAAACGTGAGAGCCCAACACTAAAGCGTAATTTGACCAAAAATCGCAAATGGCCAAATATGGCTGAAAAGCTAGTTTAAGAATATTTGGATTAAGGATTTCATTGTTAGTCTATTGCGTAACTTTCGACTCATTCGTATAAGTACGAGCCATTCTACAACATTGCTAATTTCACTTAATTTGAAGACTTGTTTACAATTTAGGTTTGAAACCAACTAGATGCGTCACTTGGATATTATTTAAAAGCTCTCAGTAAGACAAACGTGAAGATGATATTTTCCTTTGTGTTGAATGAAAAGTTTAAAGCAATTTAGGGTTGGAACTTTGAGATTAGGTCTCGGATCTAGGCTTCTATTTAATCTAATGCGTTAGTTCAAGTAACAATGAATAGAGTATCATGTAATGACTAAAAATTATTAAGTGGTTATTAGGAAATTAAGATTAATTGGGGTTTTGTAGCCTCCCGAGTTTCAAAATCTCCGAATGTCGTGGGACCCTGATTCCCAAACTATGAGATATATGTGACATTTCGTCATGTCAACATATGCTCAACGGCGAGTTCTTTGTATATCCTGAATTTCAAGTGATTCATTTAAAAATTAAATTTACGAAGTCCATCTCAAACCCTGGATTCGGGACAATCTTTTTGTAAATGGAGTTGGATTCTTTTTGTCAAACCACAAAATTTGAGGGGTTATACATTAGACTTATTGTCAGTTTAAAAGATTATCAAAGGGAGACAAAAAATAAGTACAAATATGAAGCAATATACTCTAACGAGGTATTTGCTTTGAGGAAATTTTGAAAGAGCAAAAAATTCTAAGCAAGATAGAAGACAAATTTTTTTTAAAGCCATGTCTTGTCTTCTTTTACTATTAAATTTTTTTCGCTCAATTTTAAGCTTAAGTTTTCCCCATAGATTATCAATTAATATTAACCATTAATCACCTTAATTTGCCTTAAAAAATATTGCATTTAAAGTTTTTTGCGCCAAACATATTGTCATTTATTGCCTTTAACTCTTCAATAGCGCCAATTGACGAAATAATCTAATCAATTCATGATTATGAAGAGAAGCTGACTAACTGTTGTGGTGAATTGATATCTCATCAGAGAGAGGTGTATCTTTTTAGAAAATAAATTGATAATGGATCACTCACGAAGCGTTTCTAGGAAATGGAGACGGGACTTGATTCTCACTTGGTTGTTTCTAATTTGTGGAGCGACAAATTAAAAACTCATTTTTAATAATTAAGTCATTAAATAATTAGAAACGCTTTTCTGATAATTTAGGCATTAAATAATTAGAAACGCGTTTCTAATAATTAAATCATTGAATAATTAATGCTTTTCTAATTATTAGAAACGCATTAAAGCGACTCTTCCCCTATTGAATGGGTCCTTTGAATTGTGAGAGAAACTGGTGGCGTTATCTCCCTTCATAATTATTGAACTTGATAGATATTTCTCTGAGGTTTGAACAGAACCTCGATTCATTTCAGGTGGGACATTTAATAATTACAAGATATCTCGGAAGGGCCGTAAATCAGAAATTTTGCAATTCACCGAGTTGAAAAAGGCCTCTATTCCTTCTGGCTGATGTACCATAAACTTTAAACTCAAATTCAAAGGTAATAAAAGATAAAAATGTTCTCAACGATGATGGAAGTTTCAAACATGCCGAGTCTGAAATCTAAAGTCATTTTTTTATGTGTTTTATGTCTCCACTTCTTTGAAACTGAGCAAACTTGCGATTGCAAGTGTAATTGAAGAAATATAGAATTTCGAAAGGTGGGATTTTTAAAGTGTCGATTTCAAATGTAAGCGCAACAAATTAGGAATGATCACACAAGAATCGAGACTATCAAACTCCCATATCCAATGCTTTGCGACTGATCCACTATCAGCTGATTTTCCAAACGAATACGCCCCTCTCTGACGAGATATCGACTCACCAGAATAGTCAATTAACTCGTCTCTCTTCATAATCATGGACCCAATCGATTATCTCTTAAACAGGTGCTATAGAGGTGATATCTGATAATATATTTGGCGCTAAATGGCCAAATCACTTCAAACTCAAAAACAATAAATAAAAAAAAAAAATGTTTTCTACGATGATGGAAGTTTCAAACATGCTTAGTCTGGCATCCGAACGCTGTTCTTCTCCAGTTTCTTTTTGTGTGTGTCTATATGTTGCATGACTCCAACTCTTTGAAACCGAGCAAATTTGTTTTTCCAAGTGTAGTTGAAGAATCATCGAATATCAGTTGTGGGATTTTACTGAAAAAATCCTTTTCCTCATCTCAAACAATACTTATTGACAATCCATCATATTCTTCTGAAGCGAAGTTAATGCCTCAAAATACATTTATCTACATAAAAACATTTATAGATATCGATAAAAAAATTATAATACAAAATCATAGATCAGAAACCACTGTTAAAAACATTTCACTATATTTACATTAGTTTTTGAAAAAAAAATTATAAATTGCAATAGATTTTCAGGAGAATATTTCTGTTTATGAAATGCTTTAATACTTTTTAACAACACGAAAATAGATTTCTGTTTTCTATATTTTTTCCATTTGATGTCCAAGTCGAAAAGTTTCCAACGATTTAAACTTAATTTCACTGGGGGTTTTCTTTTCGAAATGCAGAAAGAAGTATAATTCTATTTGTGACAATATTTAATTAATGCGAATGTATTTTCCAGTTTATTGTAACTCATGGCCTTTAATTCCAAGATCTTTTTTTGATTCCTTTATTCTTTTACTTAGTCCTTTATTATTGACTTAGTATGAGATAGAATCGATTAGGCTAACAATTCAAATATTTCTTTAGGTTTTTAATTATTTGAAATAGTTTTGAAATTTAAATATTGGGATATAAAATGTTTTTAAATTTATAAAAATACGAATGATTACAGAATTAATTAGTTTAGCTTATATCATAAATTATGAATTTGCTCTTTTAGTAAATATTCAATAAAATAGTCATCATTATTTTTTATATAAAATTTTATGACTGAAATAAAAGTGATATACTTTTTAATTTCTTTCAAACTGCTGTTATCGGCAAAACGATTTCCTGTTCAACTATTAGAAATAAAATTACAATTGAGATTCAGAATAGGTAAAGATTTCAATAGCTTTTGCAAATGAAACTTTTTTTAAAATTTAAAGCTTTTTTTCTGATGTATCCCAATTTTTTTTTTTTTTTTTTTTTTTTTTTTTTTTTTTTTTTTTTTTTTTTGTAAATTATTAAGGATAACTTTAGAATTTTAGTTTGAGTAAAACAAGTGGTAAATCAAACAAAAACAATTTAAACATATTCTTCTCAATGTGGCTTCTTATTCTTTTGCTTTCAAAGGAGGACAATTCCATCCCGTTTCAGTTTTTTTTTTCTGTACTGCTTGTCAGAGTCAAAAATACCTGTAGTCCCAATTTTATCATTAAATTAGGGCTAAAACTCATCAAATAATTTAATTTGTAATTTTTGGTATATAATCAATAAATTCTAAAGAAAAAAAAGTGAAAATTCCTTTTCCGAAAGATAGGATTAAACGAGGAGTGTATATCGATTACAGTGCTTCATTCAAAAATGGCATAATAATTAAAAAACTCATACAACTTTTCCAATTTAAAATTATTCTATTCGTTATTTTAAATCATTTTGTTTGAAGTAACTATAAATTATGACTTTTGTGAGTTTATTTATTTATTATTTTTACTTTAAATCGAAGTAATAATCGAAGGAACAAAAAAAAAGGTATTTCCTATATGGACACGAAAATATCCAAGTAATCAGACTTTAAATTATTTAACTTTAAATGATTTAACAGATGATCAAATCCTTGCACCATCCCTTTGATAAATTGCTTTGTTTTGTACTCTCAAAAATTGATATAGTGATAAACTCATTTAAAACAATGGAATAAAATTGTTTGTGAAATTATTCAATAAACTAATCTATCACTGACAACTGTTATAGGAATTTTTTTTCCATTATATCTTTGTGAAATATACTGAACTGAATCTCAATCGAATAAAAAAAGTCTCTCATAAATTGCTTTGTTTTGTACTCTCAAAAATCGATATGGTGATAAACTCATTTAAAATAATAGAATAAAATTGTTTGTGAAATTATTCAATAAACTAATCTATCACTGACAACTGTTGTGGGAATTTTTTTTTCTTTTCATTATATCTTTGCTGAATTATACTAAAGTGAATCTCAATCGAATAAAAAAAAATCTCTCATTCCCAAATCATGCCACATTCAAAAAATGGAACGTGAAACTACAAATATATTTATATATTATGCCATATTAAACATGAAAACTCGGAACATAGTTCTATGTGGAATTTTTTGAAAAAGATTTCTGTTGTGCGATAAATTTCAAAGAATTTGTTTCAAGACATAATTTTATGATCTAATGATTATGTGTAAACTTATGATTATGTATGTATTCCCAATAATCTGATTATTAGAGAAGAATAAATATTTTTTTTTCTTTTTACTCACTCACTTCACGAATTATTATTATTAAAATACATGTTTTGAATAGGAAAGAATGACACGTAGTTTTATATTTCTTTATCATAGAAATTGTATTCAGATCTTTACCAATAAAAAAATGTTTTTCATAAAGTAAATATTTTATTGAAATGGTGTCCATATGAGAAGAAAAAAAGAAGCTGACGAAAAAAAATGTATAAACACCAATGATTAAGTTTGTAACCTAAAACATCTTATAATAAATATAATTTCGTTTGGATGGAATTCTATGGATAAGGAACAGAGAGATTCAAAATCTCATATTTCATAAGATGGAGAGATTAAATAAAAGTCATGTTTTACTCAAGTTAAAGTTTATGATTTCAGTTCTTGAATTTGCATCCAAAACAAGTTGCTTAGTGTAGACTGTTTAATTTCGTTATATTAACGTCCCGTTTTAAAGCAACACTAAGACTGTTTTGAGGCTGAACCTTGTAATTTTGTTCCAAAGTCAGATGACGAGACACCTGAGCTGGCCCTCCCCACTCCAAACTTTTACACCACACCAGCGGGTGGAACAAAATAAGTTGCATAAATTATTTTGAACATTATGATTGTTAGTTTAAATTATGAAGTTGAAAATTCAAATTTGTAAAATAAATAAATAAAACGAATGAAATAACATAAAATGAAGGAAAACATATATTTCCAGTGTAGAATATTTTAAATATAATTTGACGTATGCATAAAATGATTTAAAAGTATTAATTTGCTAAAATAAGAAATTAATTAATAATTGTGATTCAACCATTTTAATGTACCGTTTTTGATACAGAAAATAATGTAGGTTCGGTTTGAGTAGACTATTAATCTTTTTCTGCCACAAGCGTTTAATTGATTAGAGTGTTTATCTTGTGCGAATATGCAGCTGAATTCTACTGGAATTTCGCAAAGAGGGATCATGCACAAGAGAATATGTATTTGCCTAGACAAGCATTGAATTTTTCAAAAATATAGGTACATTCATACTTAAAAAATGAAGGTAATTACGAATCGGCGCAACACAAGTTTGATCATTTTGCTCCACGCGGGCAGTGTGGAGCAGCAAGAATCCATCCTAAATTTGAAAATGGACCCCCCCCCCTACTTGCACTGCTGTGCTGATTTGCTTTTTGTGGATTTCTGATGTTTGCTTAAAGTTGGAAGCATAGTCTATCACCACAACAAAATCTCGTTAAGAGTGAAAAATGTATTAATTTTTCTTCACGTATTAATTGATTAATTTTTAATTTCACTTAATTAATTAACTAATTTCACTTCATTCATAATTTTATTTCCATATTAATTCCAATGTATTCTTATTAGGTCATCGAAATATAAAATTACTGATTTATAATGGAGAATTTCAACGAGCAAGAGGGTTTTTTCCAACTTATTTTATATAATTGTGTACTAGTTGTATTACGCTATTTTCTCTTTTCGATAATAGATGGCGATACCTGATTAGGTATGCATCCCATAGTGCATTGCAATTGTTAGTAATGAGATAGTGTTGCTGTTTAGTTTAAGTGCGCATGTGCATGTCTTATTTTGTCTTTCGTGTGAAATACGATTATTAAAAACATGTTCTCAAAAACATGGATTATCTTGCTTCCACCGCACAGATCATAATGATCGCCATTCCACCTCAATTTTATTATGCGAGATTCCTCTTTGTGGCGTACTAAATTATTGCAATTCTTTGCAGAGTGATTTTTCATTCATTGTAAAACATTTGCTTTTTTTTTTGTGCATTAATAATTTCTTTTTACAAATACAGTAATTCTTGAAATAGTTGAAGAGCTCGAATTTTATCATCTGTTTTTTTCATTATAAATATCAGTTAATAAGAATTACTTTTATTCTTTCAACGGGACTAAATTCAATTCGCGTTTCAATCATGATGATTGATTAATCCATGATATTAATTTTCATCATCTGGCCCCATGTAAACATTATAGAAGCAATCACTCATTTTATATCAAAAATATATTTTATTTCTCACGAACAACATCGCAAACTTGCCGCCGGGGAGCTTCTCTATAAGTATTCTTCCGCTCTCTCTGAAAAGTGGGAATACTGAGTTATGTGACGCTCAAAGCCATTTTATAAGATTAACGCTGAAACATACCTCATGTGTAGGCGCACTTTCTCCAAGAGAGAACGATCGCTACAATAATTTAAACTATTATTATTTTTTTTTCTGTAAGTTATTTTTCGGGAAAATAATTTTTCCTAATTGCAATGATATAGTAAGAAATATTTGTAAAAGATTTTTATCAAATGCAATATGAAATAGATGGCAATGAAAGAATGCAAAAACATGTGAGCTAAATATATATATATATAATGTAATATTTAAAAATTTTGGAAGCAGTTAGCAGTTCGAAGCCAGATAAGAGACTTTTCATTTTTTAAACTTTTCATTTCATAAATATTTTGTAAGGGGTTTGGGGAACTTGCGCTCAATAAATCTTTCCCTATCCCTAGTTAGTAGGTTTACTGGGATTTTATTGCCTTTGGCAGGAAAACTTGGCATGCATCGACAGGGGTGTCTGAGCGTATGTGTTTGATCTTGCATTTACGAGATCTTATCTTACATACACTTATCTTTTCATATATATTATAATAAATGATAACTAATTCTATTATTAATAGAAAAGTGAGATTGTTTTTATCAGAAAAATAAATAGCGCAATTACATTTATTTAAAAAAAAAGTAAAATATAGGAAAATATCTATCTGTTTTATTTACTAATTAGTTTTCTTGAAAATCGCTATTACCTATACTCATAAAAGGGAAAAAATGTATGTGTATGTATATTACGATAGTTCACTAAGCAATATCTTTATCAAGAAACTAGCAGACTTTGGCGATCAGCAGTATGCCAGGATAAAAGATCTCTAAAATTTTCAGTTCTATATTCTGTGTAACTTGGTCTCTTGATAATTTTTCTGCAAAATATTTAGCTATCAAAATTTTAGATAATTATATAATTAGTCACATGTAGGCCTTAAACAGTTCTGTTCGCTGTGTTATTTAACTGTTACTAATTTCTGTCAGAGCCCATAAAATGTGCACATTAAATTAGAGTGGAAATGTTAAACTGCAATCAATATAACTTTTTTTACTAAAACCAAATACATCTTTTTTTAAATATGAAAATTTATTGCAGAGTCGCTCATCATTGAAGTTGCATGTAATGTAAAATAATTTTTATAATTTATATAATATTTTAAAGAATTATTCAACGGAAATTTCGCTAATTCATCGTAAAATTCATCTTTTAGTTTACTTTCAAACTATTTAAACGATGCAAATGAAAATATTCTATTTGACTTCAGTTAATAAATGCTTTTAATAAAAAATTATGAAGTTTAAATTTCACACAGTCCTTTTGTCCTAAGGAGTTTATATTTTGCGAAATACTCTTGACACTTCAACTTTTAACTCAAGTTCAATAAACTTTCTACGTTCTGCGATCAAATCTGTCAGTTTTTACATATTAATATTAGAAAAATCAATATTTTCATAATCATAGGCCAATCACTGTAGCGAAACCCTGATAAAAAATTGGCGTATCTTCTTTGAAACGGTCTAAAATCACCAGTTTTTATAGAAGAGCGATATTCAAATTTCATAAATTATTCAGTTTTAGTGAATGATTTAGTTGATTGGTGCTCGAAGATTTTTATTTAAACACTTAGATCGATGTATAAATATTTTCCGAATAAGAGACTTGTTTTTTGTTCCGAAAGAATAATAAATATATAAATTTTGTTCAGTTGAATTTTACGAAAAAATTAAATACATATTTTTACCACTCTTAAGTATTTTTACCTGTCGAAATTCAAGAAATAAAGCGACAAAAGGACACACTGCTTCGAATGGTACCTGAGAGGAGAGATTGGTGTGCAAAAGGTTAAAATACTGGTTTCTCAAAACTTTTTGTTAAATATGATTCAAAGGGCACTGTAAAGGACCTCTGTAAAGATTTAAAATTCTTAAATCATCGGAGCATCAATTGAGCAAGTTACATAAAATATGATTAGTTCATTTAGGCTATTTTGTTAGTAAATGCATGCCCCACTTCGATTAAAATTAAATTATGCGCGCAAATTAGAGTGATTATCCTATAGATACTATATTAAACCATGTTTTTCTTAAATTTAACTGTTTGATTTAATTAATAAAATAGATACTGTAAAAGGTCATAGAAGTATTTTCCTCCATTCACTTTTTAGAAAATGTATTTCAAATTTTTTTAGCTTCAAACAGACACTTGCTGAAATTTTCACTTTTAAATCTTTAATTAACATTAAATTGGTTTTAATTTTCAAGTTCATATCAACATATAAAATCTGAACTCAAGTTTGATATTTTATGAACTGTAGCATTTCCTTTTTTATTCGTTTGTTTCTCAAGATACAAAAGAACACAGCCTTAGTGGACAAAGACACCCTTTGAAATGTTTTTATAATAATTGTAGTGTTTTTTCTTTCGTCTTTTCCATTTTCAATTAATGATTATAGCTTCTTTCTGAGATCTACGATAGAACTCTTCAAATTCAGAAAATAATTCTAATTCCAGTTTAAACCTTTTTTGGAGAAGTTCTTCCTACCCCCCCCCCCATAAAAAAGAATGACATGACCTTGTCTTTAAAGTATTAGAATTAAATTCCACTATAACAAGTATTAAAACGTGGTCAATAAAATTTACTCTCAAAGGATATAACATGATTTGTAACTTAATTTAAAGCTGACAAAATTCTACGTTTTCTTTGCTAAAATATATAGCATTTATTAACTTTCATTACATTTTTTTTTAAAAAAATAAGATGACATTCTGTTAATTATAATGATTAAAAATTGGTTCGAAATTAACACTTTCAACACCTATGTAGATTTACATTAAATTAATAATACTTGGGCATATGCGATTAATTTCTTGGGATATGAGGACTTTCTTTTTGAGTTAATCAAAGTTATCAAACATAGATAAAGTTAATTTATTACTTAGTTCAAATATAATCTCAATAAAAATTAGTTGACTCTGTTGTTACCATAAAATATACTTACGTAGAAAATGAGATCGACTCAAGAACTGCTAAAAACGAACTCCTTTTATTAATAACCTTTTCCATTGTTGCAATGAATGTGAATTGGGGACGTTTTGAATATTATATTTTTCCTGAGGCCTAGTGAAGAGCTTTATTATTATTTCGAATCAAACAATTATAGACAACGAACAAAATATCATAAAATTTCGATTCTAATGGATGGGGTTATGCGCGTTATAACATTTTTTTTTAATAACTTCTCACATCTTAGGCTTCTTAAACAAACAAACCCCCGCCCCCCCAAAAAAACTATGGTCAGTTCTCGTTTATTCTGGTTTATTGAAATATAAACTGAATTTCATACATATTTAATTATCAAAAACATATAAAAAAAGGAAGCTCTCTCTACTTTAAAATACATTATTGATTCTTTTCCGCATCCTAACCGATATGATGATTTATAAAAAAAAGTTTTTAAGTTAAAAAGTTTAAAATTTTTTGTGTTTATCTTAAATAATTGTTATCTTAAGTTCTAGATTTAATAATATAAATAAATATGTCCTGCAGATTCTAATATTTACTTAGAAAATTTCTAATTTTTATTTCTAAATTGATGCTTCCACATCGAATAAAGAGGAGAATATATTTATGTACAATTAATACTAAGCATGTATCGGTCTTTGAAATTGAATCTGTTTTGAATCGTTTGCTTTTTTTGTACCATTTGGCATTTCAGAAAGTAAATTTATACATGGTGATTAACAAAAAATTCAAATCTGAAACAGGGATGAAATAAAAAGGCATACTTTATTCAAAGAAATACAACAATTTCTGCATTAATTTCTATGAAAGCGCCGCATCCATTTCAATTGGATTTAGAGGATGCATAAGTTGAGTCGATAATTTGAAGAGATTTTGATTGTAATATCACATCCTTCCAATACAATTTCTCTGAAATTTATATTTTCCAACTTTATGACAGATCCACATTCTTTGTTTTTCGCGTCGACTTC
Source organism: Argiope trifasciata (assembly GCA_026543055.1). NCBI lineage: Eukaryota > Metazoa > Arthropoda > Arachnida > Araneae > Araneidae > Argiope > Argiope trifasciata. The sequence continues at coordinate 18,996 of JAPMOQ010006956.1, forward strand.
TTTTTCTTTTTGTTCTTGCATGTATTTTTAGTAAGCATAGGCAATTCGGCGACTGCATCTGTAAGTGCCACTGTGAAGCCTGCAGTGGCTATCGTCCAAGTCGATTCCCCAGTCATCCTCATAACTCGGTAAACTTTCGTAGGGAGGGAACTCAGCATTAATATCTGTTTCCAAGTCAACGACGGGCAAACTCGCCTCCTTTAAAAGAAAAAAGGAATAGTTAGTGCTTTTTCTTTCAAAAGAAGAAAAAAGAACCCATAAATAGAAATCAGAGAGAAGAAATACACACCTGAAAAATTTTCTTCTGCTGGAATCCTTTCACGGCAACCAATTGGTTTTGTCCATTGTCTCTTTTTCTGTATTCTTCTTCCAGTAAGCCAATCACATCATTCCAGTTGAATGAGCCCTGAAAGTTGTATGGCAATCTGTGGATTCTTCTTGAGCGGTACTTGTTCACTCTTTTGTCGGTGGATCCTACGTATTTGTCGGAGTTATCAACCGTTTTAACTAAAACCTCCAATGTGTGAACATCGGCTAAAGTGATTTCGATAGGATACATCCTTCCACCGTATTGATTACAGTTGGCGTGAGCAAAGAATCCAATGTTCCTGAACATTTTTCCAAAGAATTAAAGGCACGCAAAGCAACTGGACGTCGACTGAAGAACATTGGTTGCATACGATATTTAATATTTATATATAATAACTGCCAGAGATAAATTATCTTATCTGAAATTTTGATAACCAATTTGGTAATTAATATTTAATTTTTTTTAAAGATTTTTAATTTTTTAGTGGAAAAGAACAACACGCAATGATTATACAAAGTACGAGAAGGGTTTTAATATTCTCACTTTTCAAGCAAACACGAGACGAAATCTTTAGCGATGGAGAATAATCTTTATCCATTCAAATAATATAAATTGAATTAATAATTCTTAAAACAGTTTAAATACTTATTGAAATAGTATGCGACACAGATCAATGATCAAATAAACTGGAAGTTTGAACTTCAGGAAAATTAAATTGAAAATGTCAACATTTAAAGAGTTCCATCAGCCAGTTATTCTAAAAATCACAATCATTTATGCTACGTTTGCCAACTCCAGAAGTAGAATGCATTTGAGCTATACGAGCTTTCGATTCAGATAAGGCCATATCAAAAGCTCTCAGTAGGGGAAGAGGACCCACTATATCAATGTCAATATATTTAAACCGAGCACGAGTTACAAAACCACCAAATTTGCTACTAGTATGTCGAGACACTTCTGCTTGTTTACACTGTAAGTACGTACGAGCACACATTGCATATCGGCTCTCAAGGGTAAAATATATCTTCCGAGGATCATAATTACTGATGTGTGTATACCTGAATGTGATAGTATATGTAGATATCCAAAAATCTCACGGCTAAATTTCTGTTACGAATGGGCGGATATGATCAAAAGACGCATCACAATGCAAGGGTTTTGGAGGCTCACCTACAGGAAGAAGTTGAAGCGCCAATGAAATTCCGTTAGAAGACAAAAACTCTTGCAACTCTGGATCCATATCCCTCATCTCTTGGCAATCAATTACAGTTGGTATTTCATTTGTAGAGATAGGACAAAGAAATGAAGCTCGAGCCATCAAATGTTCGGGTCCTTTTAGATAACGAACATCTCTCGTAAGTTTAGAAGCAGCTAGGTAGTTCCCAATAATATGTTGGAATTATGTAGGTTAGGAAAAGAGCGAATAAAAACTAATTTTTCATTTCTACTCAATCATCTCAGAAAAGTTATTAAATTAAATATAAAAATACTTATATTTTCAAAACTAAATTTTGAAAACTTTATACAAGCCGCAAACAGAGATAGACTACTATACCCGTTATTGTCTAAAAAGTATGCTAAAATATAAAGATGTGATTATGTAGGTTTATGTAATGAACCAATTCATTAGGACTCATGAATAATATTTTTTTGACTCAATCATCTGAGTAACAGTATCAAATTGAACATTTAAAAATACTTGATTTCCCCCAGAAATTTTGAAACCTTCTTTCTAACAGGAAACAGAGATAGACGACTCTTCCCGATGCGTCCTACAAAGCATGGTCCCATATAATGATGGAATCATGTAAGCTATGCAATGAACCAATTCTTTGAGACCCATTTAGACTATTTTTTTCTACTCAATCATCTCAGTGAGACTTTCAAAAGGAAAACATAAAAATACATAGTATTTTTTTCTCAAATTTTTAAAACTTCATATAAATAGTAAACAAACACAGACTTCTCTACCCGTTTCGTCCTAAAAGTATTGTACTATATAATTTTGGAATTATGTAGGCTCTGCAATGAACCAATTCTTTGAGACCCATTTATCCTATTTTTTTTCTATTCAATCATCTAAATAAAGCTTTTAAATCAAAAACATAAAAATTCTTAATTTTTTATGGAAATTTCGAAAACTTCATATTAATAGCAAAGAAAAAAGAATTCTCAACCTATTCATCATAAAAAGGATAGTACCATATATAGTTTGAATTATGTACGCATCGTAATGAACCGATTCATCGAGACACATTCATTCTTTTTCTTTCCTACTCAATCATCTGAGTAACACTTTCAAATCGAAAGCAGAAAAATAATTAATTTTTATTTTCAGAAAATTTGAAAACTTCATATAAGTAGCAAACAAAACCAGACTACTCTATCCGTTTTTTCTTAAAAAGCATGATACCATATAATGTTGGAATTATGTAGGTTATGTAATGAAGCAATTCATTGGTACCTATGCATCCTACTTTTTTTTTAACTGGATCGCACGAGTAATAATATGAAATTTAATACATGAAGATAATAATTTTTCCTGATATTTTGAAAATTTTATGCGAACAGGAAATAGAGACAGAATACTGAGCACGATGCGTCCAAAAATTATGGTACCCTGTAATGTTGGAATTTTGTAAGCTATGTAATGAACCAATTCTTTAGGACACATTCATTTTATCTGTTTCTACTCAATCACCTGAGTAAGACTTTCAAATTTAGCACATAAATCTACTTAATCTTTTTCCGAAATTTTAAAAACTTCATATAAAAAGCAAAAAAAAAAAAAAAAAAAAAAAAATCTTTACCCGTTTCGTTCGAAAAGTATAGTACGGTATAATGTTGGAATTATGTAGGATATGTAATAAACCAACTAATTGGTACCTATGCGTCTTTTTTTTCTTCTTTTTGACTGATAAAATAAATGGAAATTAAAAAATTTTCAGAAATTTTGAACACTTTGTAGCAACAGTAAACAGAGATAGACTATCCTTCCCGATGCTTCCTATAAATTATGGCCCCATATAATCTTGGAATTATAAAAGCTAAGAAATGAACCAATTCAGTGAGAAAAAATTCGTTCTTTTTCTTCCTAGACAATCATCTGAGTAATACTTTCAAACTGAAAACTGAAAAATAATTAATTTTTATTTTTAGAAATTTAGAATGCTTCATAGAATTAGCAAACAAAACAAGACTACTCTACAGGTTTTTTCCTAAGAAGTAGGATACGATATAATGTTGGATTATGTAATGAAGCAATTTATTGGTACCTATGCATCCTAATTTTTAAATTTATAACTGAATATAATGAGTAATAATATCCAATTTAAAACATAAAAATAAAAAAAAAATTCTAGAAATTTTGAAAACTTTATACATACAGAAAACCGAGATAGACTACTTTTCCAGATGCGACCTACAAAGTAAGATCCCATATAATGTTGAAATTATGTAGGTTATGTAATGAACTTATTCTTTCAGACCCATTTATCTTATTTTTTTTTTCCTACTCAATCATCACAGAAACATTTTCAAATGGAAAACATAAAAATACTTATTCTTTTTCTGCAATTTTGAAAACTTCATGTTAATAGAAAAAATGTATTTTCCACATTTCGGCCGAAAAGTACGGTAGTATATAATGTTTGAATTACATAGGCTACGTAATGAACCAATTTTTTGGGACCCATTCATCGTATTTCTTTTTCTACTCAATCATCTGAGTAAGACTTTTTCATAAAAATTTTTTTTAATGAAATTTTGAAATATTTCATATAAATAACAAATAAAAACAGACTATTCTACCCGCTTCGTCTTAAAATGTATGGTACCATATAATGTTGGAATTATGTAGGCTATGGAATAAACCAATACTTTTTGAATCATTTATACTATTTTTTTTCGTATCAATCATCTTAGCAAGGATTTCAGATGGAAAGCATAGAAATATGGAATTTTTTAAATGAAATATTGAAAAAATAATATAAACAGGAAAGAAAATAAGATTACTCTACCCGTTTCGTCCTAAAAGTACTGTACCACATAATTTTGGAATTATTTAATGAACCAATTGTTTGAGATCCATTTATCCTATTTTTTTTTCTATTCAATCATCTAAATAAAGCTTTCAAATCAAAAACATAAAAATACTTAATTTTTTTATGGAAATTCCGAAAATTTCATATTATTAGCAAAGAAAAAAAGAATTCTTAAGCTATTCATCCCAAAGAGGATAGTACCATATATAGTTTGAATTATGTAGCTATGTATTGAACCAATTCATCGAGACACATTCATTCTTTTTCTTTCCTACTCAATCATCTGAGTAAGACTTTCAAATCGAAAGCAGAAAAATAATTAATTTTTATTTTCAAAAAATTTGCAAAACTTCATATAAGTAGCAAACAAAACCAGACTACTCTACCCGTTTTTTCATAAAAAGTAGGATACCATATAATGTTAGAATCATGTAGGTTATGTAATGAACCAATTCATTGGTACTTATGCATCCTATTTTTTTAAAACTGAATCATACGAACATTTATATCAATCCAAAAACTTATGATTTTGAAAATTTATACACTAACCTTCCTCACGAAAAATCAATAGATGTATGTATTATTATATACGAAGAATATTTAGATAAAGACATTATCACGAAAAATAATTGCCTAGAATTATGTAAATTTAACATCAATGAAAATAACGTTTTTAACGGTATTAATTTCAAAAAACAAGTAAAGGGAATTCCAATGGGAACAGCTTTTTCTAATGCATTATCTAATATCTTTTTACATCATTATTTACAGAACCTAATTAAACACAACTCAATTAAAGGCTGGAGATATATAGATGATTTACTTCTGTTAAACTTAGATAATCCTAATGTAGTTATCAATTGTTACCCAAAAGATTTAGTTTAAACTGAAACAAATGGAGATCAACATAAAGCTAACTATCTAGATTTAAATATAGAAATAGCTAATGAAAAAACTTTAATAGGCACTTACAATAAAAGGGATTATTTTAACTTTAAAATAATAAAACTCAATAATTACCATTCAAATTTAAACTCTAAAGTTTTCAAAAAACTTAATATTTTCACAATTTAACAAAATTAAAAAAAATTGTAATAACAAAATTTCTTACATTAAAAGCTACTAATAATCTGCTTAAAAATTTAAATACTAATGAATTCCCAAAAAACTTTTGCAATATCGAATCGTTAATTAGAAAAGATTTATATAAATTCTAAGCCAAAATGTGCAATTTTACTCAATAGATGGCGCTCCAATAGTTCCTTTGATGACGTTGAATATCACCAAACAAAGTAGGCGTTTTTAACTACTAACGCGGTAAAATTAATTTTAATATAGAGAAGTACACTTTATGCCTATAAGGTTTCACTTCTTGTTATCGTTTGAAGGTGCTTTTTCAATTTGGTTAATGTTCTTTATGCCTTCTTATGTTGCTGATTTTGATTGTATGTATTTGTGATGTCAGGTTTACTGTGATTTTTTTTACTTATTATTGTCTGAATTTTGTGATTTTTTCTTTTATGATACAAATCTTATGTCCAAAATCACAATATTCTGGGATTTTCGGCTCACGAGGAGTCAGTTTTTGACGAAAGTCAGACCCTTCACAGAAGAAATCCTTGGTTTGTATCCTAGTCTAAAGGTGACCCTAGAGAAAGTCCTCAGGTCGGATTCTTTATTAATTCTGATTCCTTGGCTGTAAATGTTTCAATTTTACTAATATTTATTATAAAGTTGTTTAATACATTAAAATAATAATTTTTCCCGATATTTTGAAAACTTCATGCAAACAGGAAACAGACGGACTACTGTACCCGATGCGTCCGAAAATTGTGGTATTATATAATGTTGGAATTAGGTAGGGTATGTAATGAATGATGAACTAATTCTTCGGGACCCATTAATCCTATATTTTTCTACTCAATCATCTGAGTAAGACTTTCAAATTAATAACACATAAAAGCTTAATTTTTTTTATCTAAAATTTAGAAAACTTCATAAAAATAGCAAACATATACAGACTGCTCTACCCGGTTTGTCCTAAAAAGTATGGTACAATATAATGTCGGAATTAGGTAGTTGGAATATAATGTTGGAATCAGGTAGGCTATGTAGTGAAATCTTTCATTGAGACCCAATCATTCATTTTTTTTTCTACTCAATCATCTAATCAAGATTTTCAAATTGAATACATAAAACTACTTAATTTTTTTCTCTGAAATTTTGAAAACTTTATATTAATAGCAAAAAAAAAAAAAAAACGTTTTGGCCGAAAAGTATGGTACTATATAATGTTTGAGTTATGTAGGTGTGTAATAAAACAATTC
>JAPMOQ010006957.1:0-29307 GCA_026543055.1 Argiope trifasciata
CGAAGCTAACTCGAAGATTTAAATTTTCAATTGTGATTTATCAAAACAATACATGCCATAAGAAAATTTGTGAAACCATTGGTGAAAAGATAACCGGTTAAAGTGCACCATTGTAAACTGTTCTAAACAAAGTTAGAATTTGGAAAGGGAACTTTTCTATACAAAGGTAAAGTAAAGATTGAAGTGTGTTGAAGTTCAATATTTTTGACAAATTTATTTAGAAAAACCAAACATATATACATACATAAGAAACATATTATAAACCTATAACAGCATAAACATAAAACTGTATTAGTTCGCCGTATTGGCTATAGATGGCAGCACGTTACCGCTTGAAAATTTAAGTAGCCATTATGGCGAACTAATAAAGTTTGAAAATATCTTATCTGTAACTCCGAACTACTCGACCGTAGCGCTTCAAAACCGGCGCCAATCGATTCCTTGTGGCCAAAAACCCCAGACCCCCAAGTTTACTGGAGTTTATATATTCTGGGGCGATTTTCGACTTGGCAACCATTCCTCGTATTATAGTATTAGATAAAAGATGCTTTATTTTTTACATCCTTTTGTTTTGTATTTAATAAACCATTATCCTTTCTTTATAATATATGTTACCTTTTATAGTAATTCGGCTACATCAGGAGTTCTGTAATAAATATTTTTGTAATAGCTTTCTTTTTCTGGGTCTCCAATATTTTATCCTTTACGCATTTTTTACGTCATACCTTTTCTCCTTCAGTAAATCCAGTAAGCTATTGATATATTTTAGTAGCGTCAAATGGTTTAACTAATTTAATAATTTGTTTGCTTTCACATGACAAAAGTAATAAACAACAAGCTAACAGGGATTGCATTATTTAATTTTTTTCGAAAGCTATGTATCACTAAATATGAGTTAATGAAAACTCTGATGTTTTACTAGAATGTTCTGCTTTTTTAGAAGCTGAAATAGCCTTTACAATGAAGCGACGGTATTAACAGAAAAGTAAAGAAGTGTTAACATAACACGAGCCAGGATAAAATTGCTATGCGATAGCTGCATTTTTAAAATATTGAAATGTTTGAAACATTTTAAAACATTAAAGAAACTCTTTATAAATATTAAATTTAGAAGAAAGCCTATACAATGTTGATTAGAATGCCCACCCCCTAAATATATCTGAAATATAAAGAAAAAATTAAACACTTAATATAAAATGCCTATAAACTGCAATTCTGAAAAGTAATAATTCTTATTTTGTCATTCTGAAGTATTTACCGAAAATTTCTCTTACATTTAACGAATAAATATCCCCATTTTAAAGCAAAACATTCTCGAAAATTGAGGAGTAATAAAATTTATAGCTCGTCATTTTCGCACATTTATTCCCTTCTTTATAATACAAAAGCTGAGACAATTACTTTTACTTTATAATATGAATGAAAAAGCTCAACTGCGGAAAAATAAATAGCATAAAAAAGAACAAAAACAAAAAGATATTCTTTAAAAAGCGAATTAAGAAGACGTTTTAGAAGACCATTGAATCTGGAATATAGGAAGAAACATTTTCGAACTAGAAAAGCTGGACTTGTTTTCTTTCTATTCTGTATAACACATTTTCTTTCTGTCAATTCCCAAAAGCAAAGGAATTGCTCATAAAGTCCTCTATATTTGATTTTCTTTCTTCTTCTCTGCCGCAGTTTACTTTTCATGCTTTTGATCATTCTTCTTTAATGAGTGTTTAAAAATATATATCTTGAATGTATTTAAAAATGAACGAATAAATAGGACCTCATAGTTGGATGTCTGCTGATGTGAAGAAAACCACACTAAAGAACTCCAATTGTATTACCAAACGTCTTAAGCTAGTCGAGGTAATATTGTGGGTTGGGCATGTTTTCTGAGTATTGTATTTAGCTTTGATTATTTCGGGAAAACTTCAGAATGCTAGGTGTCTTTAAGTGCTAACACACAGTAATTATACCCTATCAAGTCCATAGCCTTCTCTTCAGAGGATCAATACTTACAACAGGTCAATACTCACTGTCATAAAGCTGTCGTTGCCCACGGATGTTTCAAGAGCACCAGAGTTTTGTTGAAATGATGATGGATGACCAGTCTCTAAGATAGGACTGAGTTAAGTAAATGTAATGTTATTTCAAAGACAGAAAAGAAAGCTTAAGAATCAATTAAATAAGATAATTTTCGTTTACAAGACGTGAAATCCCAACTTTTCTCTTATGAATATTTGTTTTATTAATGAATTATCACAATAAGAATGTACTGTTACTATGTACTTCATAGCATTCTCTTCATAGGATAGATACTTTCAGCAGGACAATACTCACTGTCATAAAGCTGCCGTTGCCCACGGATGTTTCAAAGAACTTGACAGAGACTATTTCATGTTGACGTGTTGTATCACAGAGCACCATGTCAAAACTCCATTAAGAATCGGTAAAATGAGATAGAAAAGGGCATTAGATAGCTGGATTAAGGATCATCAAATCTGTAGGAATCTGGATAAGTAGTTATTAGGACATTACTTCACATTTTTCATACAACCTAACTACATCTCATTACGGTAATGCCAAGAAACCTATATGCAAATTTGAAAACAAAATTTGATATTTTATTGTGGAGGTGGTCATAATGATTCGTCCCCTCAATGGGTATGTATATATATACTATATATATAGTTAGAGAGAGAAAGAGTATCTTCAGGATTTTAGAAAAAGACAAATGGAATAGTTGATACAAAAGTAGAATATTCTCCTCATTTCTCAATATTCTTTCTGACTTCATTAAAAATCTTGTTGAAATTTTTTGTGAAATATTTTTTATTAGATTTATATCAGAATCTCAATTTTGCTTTTTTTTTTTTTTTTTTGCTTAAGATAATCTTTTTTCCCCCAAACTTTTTATTCATTTGTAGGGCAATCTCACTGAGGAATGATGATTCCAAATTGGAAATGAGAAACTTTTTATAAGCTATTTAGTTTAGTCTTCCTAGGTTGGTCGTAAGTGTATGGATATAGATAAGGAGTTTGTGGTGACACCTTAATAAACCAGTAACTACCACTAAACATTGGTGGCCATTTTTGTATAGTGGATAAGTTACTGGCTTTCAAACCCGAGCATCGCAGGTTCGATCCTTGGCGGAATTCAACCTACGCATTGGCACAATTCCGCCAACACGTACGCCAAATTGATGACCTCGGACGTGATGAATTTTCAACAGCTCTCTTGGCGCCATCTCTCCATCAGCATCGCAAAGTCGTCAGACTCACTTGACGCAGCAACACAAAAGCCGTCAAACTCAAAGTCGTTAAGACTCACTTGACGCACCAACACAAAGTCGTCAGACTCACTTGACGCAGCAGCAACGCTCGTACACTAGCCATAACGCTTGGCGCAATAAAATCGTTCGTCTCTCTAGCGAACTCACTGGTAGGGGAGTATTGTGGTGACACCTTAATAAACCAGTAACTACCACTAAACATTAGTGGCTGTTTTTGTATAATGGATAAGTTACTGGCTTTCAAACCTGAGCATCGCAGGTTCGATCCTTGGCCGAATTCAACCTACGTATTGGCACAATTCCGCCAACACGTACGCAAAAGAGTTGATGATGATCATGAAAATTCACTCTCACAAGAGTTTTGTTGCAATGATAATAGATGCCCGGGCTCTAAGATAAGACTGGGTCAACTAATTTTAATCAGTTATTTCAAAGCTGGTAAAGAAAGCTTAAGAATCAATTGAATAAGATAACTTTCGATTACAGGACATGAAATCCAAAGTTTTATCTCATGAATACTTGTTTTATTATAGAATAATTATCCATATTTTTAGCTTGTATTATTTCAAGTTAAATTTTAAATCTTGAGGCAATGTAAATATTCGATGGAAGATATTTTACTAATATTTGCTTACTATCAGAAAAAAAAAACATTTTTTTCCCCTTAAAGCTTAGAAAAGAAAAGACTTTCATTTCACTTTAGTAAATCCAACATACAACATTCTTTGGTTTAGTTTAGTTATATTAACTTCCTGTTGTAGAACAACAATAGGCCTATTTGGGGATGGACCTCGCTATTTAGAACCATGGTCAGATGACGAGGACAGCACCTGAACTGGTACCCCCCTCTCGACACCACACCACACCAGGGGGATGACGTTTGACCTGACAGATTTGACGTGCATGAGACCCCCTCATACGACGGTTCTTCGGTAGAATCGAGTCTCAAACCTGAAACCCTCTGGTTGCGAAACCGAGACTTTACCACTGGGCACCGTTGCCTCAACATTCTTCGGATGGAATAAACATGGCAGAGCATCATCTATACACAAAATACAAATAAAAAATTCAATAATACATTGGCAAATGACAAACTTATACAAATTTAATTATACACATTTAAACTGGAAATTTCTCTGAAAAGATTCAAAACTATATATTAAAATCTAAATCATTGTCTTTGATAGTAATTTATTCATTACAGCACGTTAATATTTTTATTTCGTAGTTTCGTATTCAATTTTATATACTGATTCTAAATTAGGTTACATTATGAAAGAATCACTGATATTTTATAGATATGCAGATACAACTACCAGAATATATAAATTTAATATTTACCTTTTTTTGTTAAAAATAAATAAGCAAACTTGATTATTACCAAATGAATTCCAATATAGCATTAATTATCAGTAAATACATACAACCTCGTAATTTTAACTATTCTAAAAGTAATCATAATTTCGCTTGAATTGTATGCATGTGCATTTATTTTTTGTAATTAACTTTGGAATGTGATACGATTTTAAAACATGAATTCCATTTATTAATTTAATGAAAATTAAAAAATATATACATTTACGAAACAAAACAGGAATGAGATTCCTACTCCATAGCCCTTGATTGACAAAACCATGTGTTTGAATTATTTTGGAATACGAGCTTGATTTTCTCTATAACACTTTAAAACATTATTGCATACAGTGTTTCAAACTGAATCAAAAAAGATTATTGAAATTAAGGACAGAAAATATCGAAAAAGAAATTGATTAGAAAGCTCGTTTTTGCGAGAAATTGTTTTGAAGTGTATGAGCATGAATTTCCATAGGCAAGTTATAGTTACCCATCTGCCGACATTTAAGTATATTTTTGCATAAGAATAAAATTTCCATTTGAATACTATTTTTAGAATTCCTTTATACTTCCATTTTTCTGATAAAATAGATTTTTTATTGTTTTGGCTACTCATTTCTAAAATATTTCTAATAAAATTTATTAACTCAATTAAATGTGATGCATTCAATGTAGATGTAAAAAATGTCCATTGAAGCAATCTCAAAGTCATATGATGTCTTGTTTACATTTGAGAATTACCTTTCGACAATAGTAATAAGAACGTTTGTCAGTATACGTAATTTAGCCTCTTATATATAGAGATTCTTAATATGCATTCATTTCAAATTCAAGCACACTTAAACTTGATTATATGCTATCTTTGTATAAATCCTACGATTTCCGATAAGTAAACAAGCAATTATAATTTTATCTTGTTTCAATACGAATTTAAAAAAGACATTAACTGTCTGATATTGTTTTTCATCATTGCCATTATAAGAGTATGCTTATCGATGTATACTTAAATGTTTACAAAGTTAGATAAAGCTCCTTTTCAGACATTCTATTGCAATGAAACACTAAAATAGTCTTTTATTGACAACGGATTCAATATTTGTAAAAAAAATGAAACTTTATTACTTTTAATAATTAATGAGAAGATATTTTTTCAATCCAAAAATAGCGGAGACGCTTTTAGTAGATTTACTGACATAAATTGACAATTTTTCGTCTTATTATTAACTCTCTCTTAAGGTATCCGGCTACGTTTGTAGGAAAAGTTTTGAAAAAATGGAATTATAAAAAACTATTTAAGAATATGGTTTTCAGATGTATTGTCAATTATAATACAAAATACCATTAATACAACAAAATTGTTTGAAAATATAAAAAAAATTTCAGAAATAAGTAAATTTATTATAATTTTTCAGGAAATTTAACTAAAACGGCTTACACTCCACATAAAATTGTAATGCAGAAATCCTATTTTTCTTTGTCCACAAGTTATGGAATATAAGGATGAATGATATGAACCAAAATCTAAGAAAAATGTTGAGCTTCAATCAAGTTATGGGTAAAAATATACGTATATATGCATTTTTTCCATCAATTCACAACTTAATTTTTCTGAAAACACCTGTAAATGAAAAAGTATTTCACCAACAATAAAACTTTTGTTTCATTTCATTACCCATATTATTCAAAACACACTGTGATTTTTTTGTAAATACCTTTATTAGTTTTTGAGATATTATGTTAACGGTGGAGAAATTTTATGAAAATTAAAGTTTTGAGAAAATGGAAGTTAAAGACAAATGTTAGCAGAAAAATATATTTTGCTTAAAATCCCTTTGAATGATAGGTCAGGCCTTTCTTTTTTTAAATAACTTAAACTATTTTATAACGAGGAAAGTCTGAAATACAAGAAATAAAATCACCAATGGGGCCGATAACCATTTTTTAACGTAGTCGGATACCTTAAGAACACAGCCATTTTGAAATATCTTTATGTATATATTTGATGTACATCGCAGTTGAAGAAAAGAACAGAAGAAAACAAATTTTTGCTCCAGAAGGGAGGAGAAATTGAAATTCCGAAATCACTCAAAAAATTATGTTAATCTGACAAACTAGTGATATAAAATTGAAAATTATGCAACTGTTTTGAACTTATTTCTCAGAATATTGTTTGACAAAGTTTATCCTAATATTTGCTATTTTCCTTTGTTAGGAAACATATCGCTTGATGTTCTACATATTTAATTCAACGTCATATAATGACAGAGTTTTTTTTCTTTCACTTTATTAGAACCGATGCGCAGTATCAGTATAGTTAGTTAAGGAATCTGTAATTAATGATTCTTGTAAGTAAAGTACATACAGTTGGTCTAATAAACAAAATACAAGGGGAAGAATATGCTTTGTTTTATTTGAATGCGGTTCTTGCAGACATTCCAGATAACAGGTTTTTATAAAATATAATTGTTTATACCATATATGCATTCTTTGGCATTTCTTTTAATTTCATTTCAATGGCATTTCTTCTCAATATAATTAAAATAAATATTCATTTGTACTTCATTTATATGAATCACATTTCAGAGATATCTAGATGTAATGTTTCATATCGGCTCTTTAGTTTATTTTAATCATATCAACCTCCTAATATAAAGCAACATCAGGGCTATTTTGTGACGAACTCCGTAATTTTGAATCGCTGTCAGATGATGAGGATGACACCAGAGCTGTCATACCTCTCTCCAATTTTCCATACCATGTTAGTAGGGAGGATGTTTGGACCCGTCGAATTTAACATGCACTAGCCCCCCTTATTCGATGGATCTTCAGGTAGATCGGTTTTTGAAACTGAAGCTGAGAACTCACAAAAAAGTAAAGTTTATGTAGGCTTGAGAGATCACTCTCCATTATTCCCTATTTATAAATGGTAAATGCATTTTGTCTAATACACAAACTGCAAGTGAAAGATTGTTCGTTGTTTTATCCGGCAGCAGGATGTTATAAATATACTTGTTTATGCTATATAAGTATTCGTTGACATTTCTTAACATCTCAAAATAACAAACGATAAATATTCATTTGTATTTCTTTCATATGAGTCTTGAATTTGTGGGATTTAGATGAAAGGTTGTATGTCAGGTCTTCTGTTTAATTTAGTTATATTAACGCATCCTGGCATAGGGGTAGCGTGCCATCTCTATGATCTGGGCGTCCTGGATTCGAGCATGGTTGTTATTCTGTGAGTAGTACGAATGCGCTTCCTTGTAAAAAGAGGTTTTGCACGCGAATGTGTTAAGCATGAAGTAGCTAAGTCACACTCTTAGCCCTAGTTGGCGCTATTGAAAAACAAGAGACGCTAATTTAAGCTTAAATCTCTTACTATCACTCGGCGGGCTTTGTAAAAGTGTCAAGGGTAACAACAACTTATTAGCGGGCAGTTTTAAAACAATAAAGGCATTATTTTAGGGCGCACCGCATCATTTTGAACCATGGTGAGATGACGAAAGCGATACCTGAGCTGGCATCCCCTCTCCAAATCTACGCCCAGACAAAGAAAGGAAGTTTGGACCCAATAGATTTAACGTGTGCCAGGCCCTCTTACATGGTGGTTTTTTTGGATGGAATCGGGTCTCGAACTTAAAATCATCCCGTTCGTTATCTTACCACTAGGCCACCGCAGCCTATACCGACTAATTAAGAATATTTTGCTCATTTCATAACCTTAAGGCTAAACAACTTGTACCTACAATGGTTGTATCTGATTTGAAAAAAAAGAGAGATATTCAGTTCATATATAAAATAATTTATCTTGAAAATTATTATATATAGCTTAAATTAATTTTAATATCCTGATGCACTGACACATTTATTATTGCAACATAAATAAAATGAAATATTTTAGGTATGTATAAATTTCCTAACCTAAGAGAAAAAGAAACAGACTTAATACTTAACAAAAATTAGCAATACAAAAATTTGCAACTCGTATTGCATTGCTAATTAGTTTCAAAATATTTACTTATAAATATTGGATTGATTAGTAAAAATAGTTAATTAAAAGAGAATGAAAAGAAATGCAATGAAAATTATTGCTTTGATAAAGTAATTCAATACTTCTTGCTGAGTGTTAAAATTTTATTCTAAGAGTTCACTCGCAACTTCAAAAGCTGAAACTTTTTTTAATAAAATGAATTCAAAAGATTTTGATCATAGAAACTCCTTTCCGATATTATTTTTAAATATATTAATTAAAGTATAAATATTGATTCAATTTTATGAATATTGTTAACTATTTCATCATTAGAAGTTAAACTGCATCGGAATTTAATCAACAAAGAATTAGTTCCTATCGTTTCTCACAAATGTTCTGTTATATTATTTAATTATAATTATTAGCAATTGTTATACTATTTAATTAATTTTAGAAATTATTATTTAATAGTCAAGATCTGCATTTTTATATCAAAAATATGGACTGATTCGTGAGCAATTAAATCTTACCTATCTAATAATTATGATTTTAAATTACTATAATCAAGCGACAATTTCGACCATTTCATCCCGTGGATTCCATATATTTACTCTTTTAAAATTTTTTGAGTGCCTTCACCTGGTATATTTAACAATGACAAGGCGAGTCAAAATTCTTTTGTTGTATGTTTCGATGGTTAATCCACCTCCCATTATAATCAAAATTTAAATTTATGATGATTTAAAACTATCTATAAGATATCTTCCTGCACTAACTTCAACTTAATTTTTTTTTTATCAAAATAGCACTTTACTGCTAGCAAATATATTTTTTTTTTCATTTTATTGAAAATTTTATAAAAGTCCATCTTCTTCAAGCTTGGGGAAAAATTCCAAAAATTGCGTCTACTAATTGATCTTACTCAGCGTTTTAAGAAATTATATGTGAATAATTGTAATGTTATTGTAAACATATAATGTACATTTAAAACACTTAATGTATCTTCCAATAATTTGAAAAAGAAAAAAGAATTTTCCTGATTCTCAACCGATATATATTCTGTTTTAACCTTTTATAACTGAAAAATTAGTTTCAGACGTACTTATTTACTTATCACAAAGGTTTGTTTATTGCTCTGCAAAAGTATGTACTTAAAATTATTTTCAATTGGTTAATACTAACAGTTAATCCACATCATCTTGTCATCCCGTAGGAATTTTTAATCTTCCTACATGGTGTTTATATTTCGCCACCAGGGAGGATACACGAAAAGGATGGTCTGACTTTTCGTATCGGTGACGGTATGTACTTCTTTAGAGAATAACTGTACCATGATTGGTTATGGCCTTTTGGATTCAACCACAGTTCTCGCCAGCGTTGCTGTTGCAGTGGGCGGTCATGTGATCCATGTGCCATAATTATGGTCGGTCGTATGATCCATATTTATCCTTGTGCCTTTGGGCGGGTTGGAGAGTCAGTATTATGACTTAACAATTAAATCCAAAAATAATAAAAAAAAGACGCCAAAGTGTTGAACTGCCTTTAATAGTTCATAAGAAATACCATTATAGTGTAAATGATTAAAAGAATGTTTAAAGTACCATATCTGGGGGTTGATATAAACACTTGTAAGCAAGGGTAGCGATATAAATGACAATATAAACCAATACCGAAGAAATTTAAGTTTTAATCTTGCAAAGTATAGCTAGATGATTTGCATTAAAATAAAACCAATCAAGAAATTTATTTTCCATTAAGTCTTATACTGATTTCCATTCAGCTCCAAATGCATTCTTTTAAACTAGATTGTTTAGTTCCACCCGTTATATCCGCAAGCTGGACAATTTTCTTTCACGCTTGTTGGAAATAGCATACATGATCTTTATCACATTTTTCTCCATCATCAACAATAGCAGGTTGATTGACGTTTCAAGAATAAAAGAACATTACTTAATATATCTGCAGGGTTTGTGCGTACCTTCATAATAAAAGCATTCCTTTCACTGCCGAGGAAGCGTACAAAAGCAGCACCATCCCCATAAACCATCTTCTTTCTTCATTACATTTCTAAACGTCTTGTTAACCTATTATAACCTTCGCCAGTAATGAAAGTTAATTGCGATTTTTCCTTCTTGCATTATAATATTTTTTATGTCCGCTAAACACCATAAAAAGTTGTGGAAGAAAGAAGGATAACTCTCTGAATAATAACCCCTAAAAATCGAAATGGGCAAGGTTAATGCTTCTTCTTAGATTAAGGCTCAACAATTAACATTAACGAGAAAAGATCGCAACATTCTTCCACTGCACTATCCAAAGAAGAGACTAAATATTCGCGACTCCGGTGGCTGTCTTCATTAATTGCCATTAAAGCCGATGTGGGAACGACGCTGATTGAAACCTGCTTTGACGCTTGGAATGTCACCTTTTTGCTGAAGCTACTTCGATTCTTCAAAGCTGAGTTCAATGTTAATATCGGTTCTTGAATTGACATCTAAGTCGCTTTGATGGAGGTTGGAAATTACGATGAATATTCATATTAGCATAAAAGACTGTTTTATGTCACTGTTTGGTTTAGTCTAATAATGGTAATCGTTGGCGATTAATTTGGCGTAAGATGTCAAACTGTTAGAAAAGAAATAGATTTCCGTGTCATTTCATCGTTACGTAATAGATGTTTTTGTAACGAAATTTTTATTAAGAAATAATTGAAAATTCAGCTATTGAATTCTAACCAATATAAAAAGGAAATGAATAGAGAGAGAATCACTTTTTTATCAATCGAAATGAATGATAAAAAAAAATGATTCTCTTTCTCTTAAACTTTAATTCCTCTGAACTTCTCATTCTGCAAGTTTATTAAAACCGCAAAGAAAAATTCTAACTATTTATGCATTTCATATGTGTCTTGTCGAATAACTAATGGAATTTTTTATCGAATATTTTTAGAAAAAAATATTCTAAGAAATCAGTCTTCCATATCTAGAGCATTCGATATACCTTTTTTGACTTAACCCTGTGAAGCCGTATTTCATATAAACGCTCGTAGAATGTTCAGATTAAACTGTTAAGAATCTTTTGCATAAAAAATATCACTAAATTTATTTCATTATTTAACTCTAGATATTCATTATTAAGTCCTTCTTTAACTTGACCTAGAAACTTGAGACAATACAGATCCTCCAATTACGAAATTGAAAGTACTATATTTCTCACTAAATTTGGGCTATCATTAAAAGAAATGACATCTGGTGGCTGTCTCAGGTTTTTTTTTCTAACTTGAAATTCTGATTGCTGATGAAAAAGGGTTCTGAACTCAAGTATGAAAAACAAAATTATAAGTCTAAAGAAATTTTAACAGTGAGTCAATTATATATCCTTACCAACCTTTAAATTTGAAAAGTATATCAATATTTTGGTGTATTTTTGAATAGAAATAAACGACAGTAAACAATTGAAAAGGAAAAATGTTTAGTTCCATTTCAACAATATATTATTAGATCCTAGATATCTGATATCTCTATATATTTAATTATGTTTTTGTAAATTCAGCAATTTATTAGTCTTAATAATATATGATTGTACAAGAAAGAGTTTTTGTTTATCTATTGCATACCAAAGATGTATGATATATAATGTCTTTACAACAAAATAAAAATAATAATACCAATCTGTTAATAGTTGTATCTTATTGTAAGGGTATTTTTTTTTTACTTTGGCTCAAAATAGGGCGAAGTATTGGTACTTTTTGGAATAGGAAATCAAAACTGAAGTGAAAGTACTAAAACAGGCTACTTTCATATGACATTTAAAATTTACTTCGATAATTTTATAGTTTCGTTTTCCATATGTAAGCATGATGTAGGCGAACAGAATTTTTGTATTTTCAGAGGATAAACATGATTCAGAAAAAAGTGTGTTTTCTAGTACTGCGTTGCCTTGAAATCATAGAATATTGATTGCCAGATAAAAGATTCAGTGTTAATTATATAAATTAAAAGCACATTCGATTTCTTCACAGTGCTAAATTGTGAAACAACTTCCAAACAATATGTCAGGCTACGTGGAACTTAAAATATATGCGCTCTAGAAACTTCCCGAGTCAAACCAGACATACTAAAGAAATGCAAAGAAATTCAAAGTTATTGAATATGTTTTGCAGGGAAAACTGAATCTCACCACCTCATTGTTAAAGAAATGCTTTCTTGTAGAAAACGTATTTTGCTTCAGGATATCTATAAACTAACAGGGAAGGCGCTATAGTAAAATCGAAAAATTTTCTTATAATTTTATTTTTTCACACAGGAATTTAAAATAAAATATAATTTTAATATTTGTTCATAGTGTCTGAATTTCTAAAAATGTTCAAAAAATAAGTTGTGAACAAGAGCAAATTACAGATGAAAATATAAATTTAATAATCATTATAATGAAAATTCTAAATTCTATTAAAAATAATAATGATAAAAATCAATAATGGTAGGTAGGCTTTATAAAAATTAACTAAAGTTAATTATAACTAAACATCCTGTCAGCAACGTATTACAGCCTTAAGGTCTGAAATTCATATACAACATTGAATACTAGTTTTATATCAAAATAATAATATTTTAAAACTGTATTAAGAAATTTAATTTGATCGGAAAAGCTTCAAACATTTATCTTTTATCTGTACTTATTCCAGAATATTAAATATTATAATGATACTGATTTATTTTCATGGAGAATGGCCATTCTTAATCTATGGACATGTTCATTTTGTAGGATACAACGAATATATACATAAATTAGTTGAAAGAAACATTCTGCTCAATAACATACAGGAAATAAAATTCATAAGTATGAATCGATTGCGCTTTTATTGTAAATGTAAAACAATACCTCAGGAATGCTGAAAAGTAACTCTCTAATCCATGCTGGACATTGGGATTAATATATTCGCAGCTCGTTTGCAGTGGGTGTATGGTGTGAATCAGTAGAAAACAATGAAGACATTTACTTACATGAAGACAAAGCAGCACAACGACGACAAATATTTACAGCCAAAGCGAACATACTGCGGCACGAAGTATTAACAGTAGCCTACAAGTAGAAATCGATCATAGAATACAAAGCGTCCATACAGAATTCAGATGGAAAGGGATCCTTGGAGCTTTGCTCTATGGTCTCTCCAGATGGCTGAAACACTCCTGTGTTTCCTCGTTTTAGATTTAACCAAACTACCTTTTTACTACCACAAGACTGGCTACTCAACAACAACAGGGACACCACAGACAACAGGGCCCACAGATCAGTTCAGTACAAGTTTTCCACTCAAAAGCCGGACTATTCCGTTGTTACTTCACTATCCTCTTGAAGACTCGTTACTAGTCTACTACTCCGTCTAGAATTCAATTCACGACGACCTACGGCAAATGAATGTGGTTAACCGGGCTCCTAGCCTCGGCAGAGGTTTTTCCCCGATCATGATATATTGCAGAGGACATTGCATTCAGTGTATTAACATGCCCATCTACGGAAGGATATGGAGTTGGAGGCTAGACTTTCGGGTATATGTAGTATTTGCTGGTAGGGAGAGAGACGATCCACAGCTTGAGACTGCCAGCCTTTTATAGTTTCTGGAAGGTGAGCCAGTACATTCTCGACCAATCAGGGGTATCTCAGTTTCTATTGGATGGATCATCGAAATACTCAATGTTTCCAGCATTATCCATTTTGTCGCCAAAGTCACCAAATTCCGCACCAAGCTCTGAGGTCAATGACGGGACACACGATCAACACCCATTGAGTTGATCGTGCAACTATCTTTCCGGTGATTTAGCTAACCATGCTGAAAAGCAACTTTACAGGTTTGTAATAATATTGTTAGGCGATAATGCTTTTTTTCTGTAATTAAGTAAAATCATATTATTCGCATGTATTGAAATGGAATCATTAACTTTCCATAATTGTGCCATCTACATTTATCCTAAAATGGGTTGTCCAGAAAATGAGAAAGATTTTATCCTACCAGTTGACTTGGAGAACCCACATGTCATAGTAAAAACCGTTTGTCCAGTTAAATTAATACGGTTGAAAAACAAAAACCATCTTTTTTTCTACAGTTGGATGGATTATATTCAACACAATAGGAACCTTTAAAGTTTTCAATCGACCAAGTTAAATCATTGCTTTTATAATCATTCTCACACAATTATCATAAAAGTTCCTATATTTGATGAAAATCATGGTTAGAGAATTTGAACACATTCAGAAAACGAATATAAAAATAGCTTTAGAAATAATAGTATTACAGCAATGAAGTGGTAGCCATATAATAAATGCATTAATTTGTATATTGCTGGGAGATTAATCATAGATTTGTATTCGATTTCAGTGTGACTTCAGCTTTACTTCCTATAAATTTGAAATTTTATACACTGATGAAAAAAAATCCCAACACTAGAAAGGAGCTGTGCTAGATAAACGAAATTTGGTAGACGTGTTTATAGATCTGAAAGATGACGTCGATTCAAATTTCGAGCTACGCGCGTAAGTGTGGCGCTAGTAGTGACACTATGAACTTGCAAATGAGGTTTGCTTTAAATAAGCGCTGTAAGGTTCGTGATCGTTATTTACAGTTGAGATTTGACGTAGTGGGTTAATGTTAGTCAAGGATGCCTCTGAGAAGACGAAGAAGCCATTATCAACAGCTCACTGAGTTTGAACTAGGTCGTGTTGTAGGGCTACCAGAAGGTGGATTTTCTTTCCGCAATATTGCTGAAAGACTTGGCAGGAATGTATCCATTGTGCATGAGTATTGGAGGCAGTGGTCAAGGGAAGATACTGCCTCAAGAAGACCAGGTTCCGGGAGGCCACGTGGTACTACTGAGAGGGAAGACCGTCGTATTAGGCATATGGCTGTGGCTAATCGTACTGCGTCTGCAGCTGAAATTCGAGCTGCAGTTGGCACCACCGTGACACAACGAACTGTTACAAATCGGTTACTTCAAGGACAGCTCCGAGCCAGACGCCCTGTACAGTGCATTCGACTGACTCCAAAAACCACGGCCGTTTGCGACGTGAGTGGTGTCCAGCTAGAGCTCATTGGAGGACGGAGTGGAGATCTGTTATGTTTTCTGTTGAAAGCCGGTTCTGCCTTGGTCGCAGTGATAGCCGGTTGTTGATTAGAAGGAGGCCAGTTGAACGCCTGCTTTTGACCTGTCTGCGGCCTAGACACACAGGGCCTAATCCTGAAGTTATGTTTTGGGGAGCAATTTCGTATGACAGCAGGAGCACTTTCGTGGTTATCCCACGCACCCTGACTGCAAATTTGTACGTCAGTCTAGTGATACAACCTGTTGTGCTGCCACTCATGAACAGCATTCCAGGGGGTGTTTTCCAACATGATAACGCTCGCCCTTATACCGCTGTTGTAACCCAACATGCTCTAGAGAGTGTCGGCATGTTGCCTTGGCCTGCTAGATCACCAGATCTTTCTCCAATCGAACACGTATGGGACATCATTGGACGACAACTCCAGCGTCATCCACAACCAGCATTAACCGTCCCTGCATTGACCACCCAAGTGCAACAGGCATGGAACTACATCCCACAAACTGATATCCGACACCTGTACAACACAATGCATGCACATTTGCATGCTTGCATTCAAAATTCTGGCGGTTACACCCGTTACTAATGTACCAACATTTCACATTTGAAATGGCTCTTCTCGCCAATGGCTGTACCTGTGATTTTGAAACTTTAATCAATTAAATATGTGATCTAGACAAATGTATTCCTAAAATTTCATTACTGTAGAATAATTTTTTCTTGCTGTTGGGATTTTTTTCCATCAGTGTAGTTAATTATTATAATTACTCTTGATATTTGATGGTTGAAGAAATATGATGTCTGGGTAGAGAATTTATGACATTTGAATTTCATTTCAAAAATCAAGAAATAATTTTAGAAAAGTGAAGAATAAGAATCTTGTCAAACGGTTGCATGGAAAGAATTTTAAAAATTACTTTTGGTTCATAGTACTAGAATTTAAAATTTAAAAACCTTTTACAAATCTTCTTCTCATTTCCTCTTGTGTTATCCAATCAAGGTTCAATTTTACCCGAAGGTGTTACAGCGAATCACCACTTTTTAATAAGAAATTTCTTCATGATTCAATACAAATATATTCCGCACACAGAAATTACAATTTTCTGTCAGTTAATACATTACATAAAAGTTAACAGGGAAATTATATGTATATTATTAAAGGATTAAATTTTTCCCATGTTTTTAATAAATTTTTTGATTAAGATACTCTATAATCTCTAGTTCTTTATTTATATTTGCTTTAAAAATATTTGCAAATTGAATCATCAAGAAATATTTAGCAAATTTTGGATGAAAGCAGTAAGAAAATCAAATATCGATTACAAATAAACTATGAATCTGGATCAAGATTGAAGTTAATCTTTTAAGAAAAAAAAGTTAGCTTGATGCCGTAAAGGAAGGAATTTGGAAGTAAATATAATATATCAGATTTAAAAGTTTCAAATACTATCAAACACTGTATATTATTATCATATTAATAAAGGAATGTATTGATAAAGTATTTACAATATTACATACTGTATTTACAAATATATATAATAAAGGAGTTACATATTAATATCAAACACTGCCGCCGATATTCAGCATAATTATTTCACAACAGAGCGTTTTTGAGAATGCTGCAAAAATTTTAAATTTAATGATACTCCTTAGACTTATGCTAAGAAAACATTTTAAGTTCTTTTGATTTTTTTTTTCTTTTACTCAATTTTAAACGAAATCATTTTATTTTCACTGCATCTCAAGCTCAAATCAGCATCAGATTAAAATATGCTTCCCTATGATATTTAAAAAGTTATTTACTTAAACGTTTTTAAGGTAAGCTGCCGATTAAGGTAACAGCTGCCGATGTTATACTTCTTAGGGAGTTAAATTGTAGGAATTTTTGAATTTCTATTTTCCCGCATCAAAACTTTAATATGACCAAAAATCTTCTTTGATGTTTGTTTTGTCTTTTCATTTAATCCTTCAAATATTAGGATTCTTTCAAAACTCTGTGTAGTAAATATTTTTATTTTATTCTGTTCTGTTCTGTCTAATGCCACTTGGTCATACCAAGACGAATGAGAAGTAGCTCTTTCTAATTATGTCAGAAATGTGTAGCCTTTCGTTATTAATAAGCACCGTTAAAGTGACGACTTTGCTCGAATACACACGAAACAACCCTTTTTTAGGGGGTGATCGAACTTATTCATACACTCATTCATCCATCCGGAAGTCAGAATTTAGATCCAAATCACAGACCGACTCATCCCTGATCCAGTACCCCCAAAGGTATCATTTTTATGGGAACTTGGAGGACTTTGCAGCCACTACATATTTAATGTGCCTAAACTGCCATTAGCCAACACGCCCGTCTTTAGCCGAGACAAGGATAGAACTCGCTATCTTTCGGTGACAAAACTGACTCTCTACTAAACAGTCTACCTCTGCCCTATTTTTGTATTGAAGCATTTATAAAATCCCAGTGGACCACTAAGTATTACACGGGGCTCACAGAAATAAGTATTCAACACATAACAAAAGGAAATAAGAAAATTTAACAGTTATGAAGGAAAAAATGTAAGAATAAAATAAAATAAGAAAATATAAGTTAAGAATAAGAAAATTTAACAAGTGTCAGTAATAAATTTACCAAAATTTTCAAGAGCACTTCTGGTGGAAACAAGTTGATGAAACTCTGGAGGCGACTTTATATTAATGACTTGGAAAGAGTCTTAGGTTCTGTCTTGCTCCGGCAAACTTGAAGGAGCACATGTTCAACCTTTTCCACGCCACCAATGTTACAATCACAAGTAGATGAGGGATAAAAGTTAAATTATATAGATAGATTTTTAAGTTGCCATAACCAGTGAGAAATTGCGTTATTCTATAACTGCGTTAACTTATTCTATAACTTATTATATAAAAATGATGTCATAACAATCTCTTATTAATGGATGAAAAAAACTTCTTTGTTAGGCTCCCTTCATTTGAAATGAGATAATCTTTATTCCAAAATTTCACCACTTTTTCTCTAGTAATCATCCTATAAAAGGATTTAGGAATATTAACGGCAATGATGTAGTAAATATTATACATGAAAAAGTGAAGACATTGATTCGTGAAATGTAACAAAGTTTCGTAAACTTTTAGAGAAAGAAATAGTCTAAATTTTTCGTCGTTATATTTTGCATTTTAATTTTTATTAGAAGGGAATAATAAATTATCTCGGCATGGGCAGTACCTGGGAAATCATAGCTAAATATCAAATATACAACTAATCCCTGAAAGAAATAACCCTTTCCTTTGAAATTGAGAATAATTAATAGTCTTTCAGAAATCTAAAAATTTTGAATGTCAAATAATAATAAATTCACCGATTCCAGCAATATCCTGAACCCAATTACCTCTTAATTAAACCCATTGCTTATTTAAATCAATTTTTAAAAAAGAAGGAAGACTAAAGATAGCAAATATGTCATTTTTTCTTTGCTCTTAATAGAATTCTAGATGAGCATGCATGTGCATACTGTTATTTTAGTACAAGCCATTTTTTTCTCTATAAATGGTCCCATTGTCCTAGAACTAATTAGAAATACGAATAGCAAGTCCAAAAGGTACGATTAAAATTTAAAACGTCAATACATATCCTAGTCATTATATATATTTAATTATTCTGAGCTGTAGGAAAAATTAAAATCTATTTTATGCAGATTTAAAATCAAAATAAAATAAATTTTGTGGTTTAAAAGCAAAAAAATAATAATAATCTGGTTTCTCTGATACTTATTGCTAAACGCATTCGTGTTTCTTTAAGATCCGAAAACATTATATTAATTTTATTTTAGAATATTTCGCATGATAAAACTTATATTTCAATATTAATTCAGAATCGCATTATTAATATTTTATTCATAACATTTTAACAAAGAAAATAAGTGTCTTTCATGTGGACATTATATGTAGAATTTTTAAAAATATATTTGCTAAATTACATTTTATAATGGGTAAATTATTGAGTTTGTTTATAGGAAAAACAGCTTCTATTTTCATTGCTCCGATATAATCAATACTTCTTTTGCTTTTACCTCTCAAATAAAATAGAAATGAAATGAGACAGGATCGAAATTTACATTTTCACATTTCATTTCCCTTTTCGAATTTTATCCCTTTTTCAATAGAGGGAAATAAAAGCAAAGACAACTCCTATCTTTCTCGCCGTGCTGACTGCTGGCACATTCAATAACCTCCTCAGTCTAACTTGTATCACATGTGTCATGCCTCGTTCCGTTTGCCGGTGTAGTCATAGCAATAATTCTTGTATTTCAAATAGTCTCTGGGAATAAAACTCTCTTCTTTTTCCTTTCGGCTTGCCAACAACAAATAAACGGCTCCGTGAATAAAATCCGTTTTTCATTTTTTCCAATCTTTCTTTTTTATTTTTGATACTGGTATTTTTCCTCTTACCGCTCTCGTTGTCGTTTTTTATTCTTCTTTGTTTTTTTATTTGCCACCGTTTTCATTTTCTACTTTCAAATTTTTTCATCCTTTTTTGGGGGGGTAAAACGTTTCCGGTTTTGCTGTTTTTCCGCACTTCCTCCGTGTTTGAAATCGTTTGTACATACTTTAAAATTGTTGTTAACGTTAAAGAGCTTTCTAGTACACATTTTTTTAACAAGACTTAAAAAGTACATAACGTCCTTGAATAAAGATTGCTTCATTTAACGACAAAAGTAGTTTCTATTTCATGTTAAGAGTAATCATACATCATTTAATGAGGAAGTTTTCTACTTTTCAATAATGTAATATTGTAAAGTAATCAATAACAACAAAAATATCATAACAATAACTCATAATAATGTAGTCTTATTATTAGAAAGCAATCGTAATGTGTACAAAAATTCACAATAATATAATATCTTCATTTAATGAAAAAATTCTTCTCTTCAGTATTATAATTGTTATCTATTCATAAGCAACAACTTATAATAATGTAATTTCATTGTTAGAAAACAACCTAATATGTACAGAAATTCATAATAATGCAATCTCATCAAAATACCATTTGATGAGAAAATTTCTTCTCTTATATATTATTATTGTTATTTATCCATCCCAACAACTCATAATAATGTAGACTTATTATTAGATAGAAATCTTAATGAGTACAGCAATTCATAATAATGTAATCTCTTCATTAAGATAACATGGATTCGGTTTTGCCTTACTCCTTGTGTAACCATATTTTGAAAAAACATATCGATCAGTTAGGTTAGTTTTCCAATGAATACATAATTGCCATTTATTCTCTGCGCTCCATTTAATTATAAACTCTTGTTTTCTTTTGATTTTTCGTGACTTTCTATTCTGATTATCATAGTTCGAAAAACAACTTACGATTTCACATGTTTTCCGTTCTATAGTGTCAAAATATTTTTGTCAATTCAAATAAAGTTTTATTAAACTAATTATTTTTAAGTCAGTAACACGAAAAATATTCCATTTACATAATACACTCAGTAACATGAAACTATTGCATTTACATTAGATCTCGCATATTTTGAACCGCAGTCAAATGACGAGAATGACATCTAGCCGGCTCCCCCTCTACAAACTTCCACACCACACCAGCGTGAGGACGCTTGATCCTGATGGATTTAAGGTGCACCAGACTCTTTTACATTTTGGTTCTTCCGTGGAATCGGGTCTCGAACCTGCAACTCTTTGGTTCCGAAGCCGAGACCTTACCCAGAGGGTACCGAGTCCTTGAGATGAGGCAGTAACACCCAGTCCACCAACTTTTTATATAACTTTATTAAATATAAATTAAAAAATGTAATAAATAATAAATAGACTTTTACTAATAAATATATTTAATTGGTTTCAAAGTGGCCACATTTTGCCGTGAAGTAGAGGCCCAAACGCGTGTTGGAGATTTCATCAATGGACCCCAATTTAAATCTATCTCCTTCTTATTGAAGCGATTGCTCTAAAGACTTCAAACTTTTGTGTGGTTTAGAGCATTCCTAAACCCCTTAAAGTGAAACTATGGGATTGGACGAGTATTTTGTAGGTTCTCCAGATGATAACACGTGTGCACCAATATTGTGTCTTTTTGGCCATGTGAACTGGTGGAAAGTCTTGTTGAAACTGCCCTTTTGCATTGTAGAATTGACTTTTGGTACACGGAAATATAACAACTTCTAGAAGGATAAGCTTTTTGGTTTATTTTAGCTCCCTCGTTCGCAAAAAGACAGAGGGGTTTTACCCCTCACTCAAATTTATTTCCAGATAATGACGACATTAGGATTGGATGATATTCAGAAATTGATGGAGTACTTGGAACTTTTTCTGACCATATCTTACTATCCTGAGAATTACGAGTTTGTTGGACGGTAAAGAGCTTTTCACAAGTGAAAAGGGATCGCTCACAGTGCAGACGTACTGTCAGCCTCTAAAACTTTCATCATCTTTGGAGATGTGCGAGTTTTTTTTTCTTCAAGGAAAAGCTGAACTTTTTAAAACTTGTAAAGCTTCAATTCAAGTTCTTTTTTTTATCATTTGTCGCACTAATCCATCATTTATTCCCATTTCAGGAGCAATCTTTTTAATGAAAATATTCGACTTTCATTGAACTAGCTTTTTTTATGGTTTTAGTTACTGAAAGCGCTCGTTTCTTGGACGTCAACAAGCTTTTTGAAAAGAAAGATTGCATCAGATACTGTTTATCAAAGCACATTAAGGTGTCCGACTACGTACGAAGAAATTTTTTTGAAAAATAGTACTTTTTAAAAAATCTATTTAAAAATATGGTTTTTAAATGTATTGTCAATTACTAAACAAAATACAAAAAATATTTGAAAATATAATATATTTTAAGATATAGGAAAATGTGTAGTAAATTGTAATAAATTTAACAAAACGATTACTTCTCTACCCAAATTTGCAATGCAATAATCCTGTTTTTCTTAGTACACAAGTTATAGAATATAAAAATCAATCAAATGAAAAAAATCTAAGAAACATTTTGTGATGCAATAACAAAAAGCTACGGTGAAAAATATATGTATATGAGCATTTTTTCTGTAAATTCACAACTTAATTTTCTTAAAAGTACCTATATATGAAAAATTATTCATCCAACAACAAAACTTTTGTTTCTTTCATTGCCCATATTATTTAAAACACACACCGAAATTTTTATATAAAAATCTCTATTAGTTTTAGAGATATCACGTTAACAATGGAGAATTTTTTATGAAAATTAAAGTTTTGGGTAAATTGTAGAAGATAAATTTTAGCTGAAATATACGTGCCCCTGGATGATAGGACATGACTTCCTTTACCTAGAAAAGAAAAAGAGCTTTAAAAAGAGAAAAATATGAATTGCAAGAAAAAACAATGAAAAACAATTATTCAATGTGGTTGATAGTCAGTGTTTTGGACGTATTCGAATGCCTTAGTAAACGGGCGGTTGTGAATTCCCTTGCGTCATATTTCTGACGTACCAAACATTTTTCTTCCCATTGTAAAAGAGTAAAAAAAAAAACAATACTTAAACTAAAATATATATCATAAAATAGTTTACAATTGAAGAGATTCATAAAATGAAATGAAAAATTAAAAAGGCACAAGTAAACTTCTGATCTATGATGCAATAATTTTGTCCGAGTTTCTGTGCCACACCCTTCATATATGGCGAATATCCAGCTCAGTTCAGTTATATTAACGCCCCGTTGTAAAGCAACACTTGGGCTATTTTGGGACGGACCTCGTCATTTTGAATCATGGCCAGATGACGAGAACTGACTCACCCCTCTCCACTTCACACCAGCTGGTGGACGTTTTGATTGACAAGTTTAACGTGCAAGAGACCCCCTCACATGACGTTTCTTCGGTGGAATCGAGCCTCGAACCTGAAACCCTCTGGGTTTAAAGACGGGACCTTACCACCAGGCCACCACGACCTATATGGCGAAAAATCATCCTAATTATAAATGAACTAATTATAATGATCCTTATTACAAATGCGGATATTTAGTGTTCTAACGTTAATTGAGCATTTATATATAGAGTATGCACATCATTTTTTTTTGCCTTTATCATCCCGAATATTTCTCAATGAATCACAAAATCGATAGCATAAATGAAGCATCGTAAAAAATATTTAAAAAAAAAAACAATTGCGCCAAAAGTTAACAAAACTTATGGAAAATCCTTCAATTTTTATTCGTTATATTGTTAGAAACATTTGTTAAAATTCGTCCTGGATGCAATTCCCCAAATCGAGAATGCCTAACACGTTTCTCTTCTGTTCCAGTTCACCCATTTTTTTTTTTTTTTTTCTACTAAGTCTTCCCGAGGCAAAGAAATGGCTCATATCTTTCACCAAATTCGCTTTTCGCTTCTTCTCTGCGCGCTATTTTACATTTGTCTTCCCAGTCATTCCCCTTTAATGAAAGATTCCGAAAATAGGGTTTTTTCGAGGGAAAGAATTTTTTTGGGACATTTATACCTGAAGAAAAGAACTAGGGGATTATTCCAGCTTAGAATAGAAGCTTACATTTTTTAATATATTTTCGAAAAGCAGTGATATACGTTGGTTGCCACCAGGAACACAAGATTGTTCTGAAAAATCCTCTGGCAAGAGATGAATTGCATTCTGAATTTTGGTTTCTCAGTTGCCACATTATTTCTTTCCTTGCATTTATAAATTTCATTCATACTTTTTTTCTTAATCAAATGAAGACAATAAAGTGTGAGACAAAAAAAATCCTGTTAATAACCGTTATGAAGACTTTAAATGTTTAGAAATTCAGCCCAAATTATCTTTTCTGTTTTAATTTCTTTATCTTTTACACTTGATTGTCTCGTTACAAACAAGTGTGAAAGAAATAATTAGAAAACATTTTTCCGTGTCATGAGATTATGTTTTGCATATTTCTCAGTGAGACACATCGTATAAGAAGATTACAAAATTACAGATTTCAAATGACATTTTTATTATACATTAGAATTTCCTCGTAAATGCCATAAATTCGAATTATATTAATTGTCCTCTTTTTAATCTGAAAATTTTATTAATCAGGTTCATAATTAAACTTTCAATGTATAAATTACTTTGAGTAAATTATCTTGTAAATTCAAGAAAATGTGATTCCGTACTATCAGAGGATTAAAAAAATGACCAAGAAATTTATTACTATGATTCCAGCTTTCTGAGAATATAATATTAAAAATAATGCACATATAATTCACTTGAGTGTATTCTTATTTAAAATGTGATTGTTATCATTTATACCATCGTTATTAAAATACTCATAAAAATTTCAGCATTTTAGGAGTCTACTTGAAAGAATAGAAATATTTTATCCTAAATACAACAAAAACAAAAAACGTGTCTTCATATTGTTTGTACATATTTGAAAATTCGAGTTCTGGATCATGCTCAGTTCACCATGCTCAGAACAATCATACATAACACGCTAAGTGTCATTTTGAAATGTTGCTCTTGTAAGATATATGTCATATGTGTGCACCACTGTTTTCCGTGTTTCGAAAAATGTTTTTCTTTGCAATTGGATATAAAATTATCTCGTTTTGAAGGCTATTTAAAAAAAATATAGGAATCTAATAATTATAGTTCTTCAGAATTTTTTTATTCTCAAAAAGTAAGAAATTGCACTATAAGAGTTAATGAGATAAATAATAGCCACTATGTCCATATAAATAATCTTCGAAACAAATACAATTATTTAGTATAGAGGGTAAAAAAATGCATTTTAAAAGTTATTTTAATACCTGATTTGACATAGTATACCTGATTTGACAAGTATAAAATTTCTTTATATTTGAATTTTAAAGGTGCCTATTATAGCAATTAAAAGAATCCCACTTAGGTAATTACACTTTCAAACATAAACAAAAAATATTAAATGTATTATTATGAGCAGAAAATATTAAATTTAATAAGAAATTTATTAAATTTATAACGTTGGAGAAGAATATAATAATTAATTGGTTGGGAAAATATTATTTTCATCTTTCGAAAGATTTATATTAACACTTAAGATTAACGCTATCAATATGAAGTGAAATGGGGCAATACGCCGAAAGCCTAAAACCTGAATATCTGCTGATTTCTTGAAATGATTAAGGTTTAGAGCAAAAAAGAAGCTTATACTTTATCTATTCATTTCCATATCATTAATTATTACCTTGTTTGTGGTTTGGCCAGCGCATTTCGTCATTATTTTATAAGAATAATATATTTTCATTTTGTTTCTGTATTTCTGTACTTTCTTTTCGCAATAAGAACTACATATTAAAGATTGATGCACTAATATCAGATTTTACAATTTCTTGCTTTTGAAACTTCATACTTAAACTATGCAACATACATATGCAAAATTGCAAAAAATTAAACATTAAAAAAAGCATGTAATTAATTATAAATTCCTAGAAATATTTATTTGTAGGTCAAAAGAAAAAATTTAAAAAAATGACTAGTTTAGTCAGACCAAAGAAGGAAAGAAATATAGCATGGATATCCCACAAAGTGAATATAAAAGAGAATAAATTATTATCAAAATAATGAATGGTAAAACAATGAATTAAAACTACAGTGTAGCACTCTCTTTTTCCCCCTACACTATGATTCACTCATTACACGCCGCCCTCTGGCGAGTGCTTAGAGAGACTGTCAGTTAAGCCTCTGTTATCGTTATGTGTTGACGTGTTTTTGTCCACTCTCTGTTTGTGTTTGTGTGTAACGTAACCTTATATGTTTTAATAATAAATTAATGTTACACAAGAAGGCTTATCTTAATTAGGACCCACCAACCACCGGTCACAACAGTTATTTTTATTTAATTCAAGACGGTCATTAAAACATCCAAATTGAAAAATTATTTTTTAATCATCATTATATCATACATTGAGCTAGCATGTCCATATGATATTTTTGAGACAGTTCATTCAATATCATCAATTATATTCAATAATTGGTTTTTTTGTAATTGATTAAAGGAACCTTAAAATAATAGTATCTAATTTAATGTAAGTGAGTGATTCAATTTCACTAGATTATTTTTCTATAGTAGAATAGTAGATTTGCAATGTTTCATTCACTTTTGATGTCAATAACTAAAAATATCCGTCAAAAAATTATTAAAGAGTGAAGTAAATATTCTTTAGTATGCAGTATGCTGATATTTGATTTGATAGCTGACTTTACAAAACTGCGAATACTTTAAGCCTCAGCATATAAAACCCAGAATTATGCTGATATACAAAATGAAGAATAAATTTTGAAATTAATAAAAATATTCATTTTATTATCACTTTTTTATTTACATATTTTTATAACCTGATTCTGATATACAATTCTATCTATGTAAACTGGTTGATTTTTAAATTCCTCTACCCATTTGTGTGGCGTAGTTTATTCAGATCGTGTACTAAGTGATATAAAATTATTGGCAATAATAATTTTAATGAAGAAAATTCATTTAAAAATAGAAATATTCTGTAGCCGAATGTTCTTATGCTTCAAATATTGATAATATTTTCCACTTTATTTTTTTAAAAATAAATTAGAAGCATTTATTTGACCTAAACTTTAATATTAAGAAGGATTTTAATTGAAGAAATAATATTCAATAAGCAAAATTTAAACCACACTCATTTCAGAAAACGTGTGCACACTAATTAATATACAGTAAAAGAAAAAGATACATTGTGTCATAAATAACTAGTTATTTTTTATGAAGTTCATAAAATAATTATTAAAATTTACTTTATAATTTTTTTAAATAATATAAAAGAAATGGTAGCAGACATACATAAAAGCCATTTTTCAAAAAGCCCGTATAACAGATTGCAGCTAATTAGTTAAGAAATAAGATCTTGTAATTATAATTTTAATTAGAAATTCTTATTATATAAATTAAACAAGTCTGCTCAAATAAATTTTGAAAATAAATACAAGAAACTATTCTTTTTATTAAATCGGTAGAGTCACTAAATTTCGATTTATTTGTTAATATAATTGGGGTTTTATTTGTATTTTATTTTAGTCATTAAATTTCAACTCCGAAAATAAATTATTATAAAATGAAATAAAAAATATGAATCACAGAAAACTAATTTTCCACATTGTTTCAAATATAATAACTAAAAGAAAAAAATACCGTAATTACAAAATTTTGATCTGAGATAGAATTTAATTAGCTACAGCTGTCAGAATCTTTTTATCATGAAAAAATTTATTATTATGACTTGAAATAATTAATTTTTTTTTTCTGTCTCAAAGTTAGAAACACTACTTTCCTTTTGCTTGAATTTAAAAATTTCGTTAGTTATTTCTAAAAATTACAGAAATAATTAACACCATATGCAATATCTTGTTTACTTTTTGTATACATTGTTTAATATGACATTTTTAAAATAGAAATCCAATGCATTGAAATTCAAAACTGATAAGTGTTTTAAAGGAAAGTATATTAAATATATTACCAGCTTTCTTATTTCGACGCTAGAACAATTGTTGTACACCCTAACAACCATTTATTCCCCATGACGAAGAAATCTTTTTGCAAAATCATCTTTTTATTCCTTTATATTTAATATCATCATAGACAAACTAGTCCCTCTTAACCCTCCCCACAAACGAAAGAAAAACTTGAATGACCGGACATCTAATGCACTAACACTGGCGGACACTATTGTTGAGTCCTGAGGGGCATCACCGAGCACGTTACAATCCTTTCCTAAGGAAATAGGTTCTATTATCGAATGATGGTAAACACCCTTTCGTATATTCACAAGAATGGCGTGAACTTACCACCATTCAGGAAGCTTCTCATCCTCAATTATAAATCCCCCCTTGAAAATATCGAACGGATAAGACATACCAATACTCCTCCCTGGCAAAAGCCGTTCGTAAAAAATGATGGGCAGCAAAACATCCCTACGCAGCGCAAAGGGGAAGGTCTTACAACTTGTAGTCCAATTGAAATTGGTGTAGATTCTTCGGACAGTACACCATCAACTTCTTTAACTTTTAGAAAATCAAGTGTCCATTTCATGTCCATAAACGAGTATCAAAGCTAACTTACGTTATTACCTTAATAATCTTCTAAAAATAATAGTTACTTAATTTAGTCATCAGCAATCACAATTCCAATACAATACTAAATTTACGAATTTTTTTTGTACATTATAAGATAGTGTTATTTTTTATAGTAATGGTATGATAATTAATAAAATGAATTTTAATGTTGTTCCATTCTCTAAGCAACAAATTGCACATGTCATTTTAAAGTTCACCTTCTTTAATAACTTGTTGAGCTGTGCCCAAGTCTTTCCCACATTTATAGTTCACCCCAAGTGGGTCTACCTAAAGGATAAGTTAGCATTGTTAAATGGTATAAGCAAGGATATATAACACCATGAAATCAGTAAAAGGCACATTAAGCCTTATGTGCTTTTGTGCTATTACTGTGCATATTTGTAATTCTATTTGTATATTTTTAAAATTGTGTTTGTATGTTTGTAAAAATTTATTTGCATATTTATAATTGTATTTTCGTATTTATAAAATTGCAAATTTGTGTGTGTGTGTGT
>JAPMOQ010006957.1:34234-53067 GCA_026543055.1 Argiope trifasciata
AAATATTTTAAAGCTTTCTGTATAATCATGAAATCGTTCTACAAGTTTGGCTTTCATCTTTAAAATAAACTATAGATCTTCAGAATAGTGTTAAAATATCGAATAATACTGATTTCATATTTTTTACAAAAATTCTGTATCGCTTTATTTTACTAAAAATGATCTGAGCCTCAAAAATAACAAAAAAATCATATATGATAATTCAAATTATAATTTTTGCTACTTATATATATATATATATATATATATATATATATATATATATATAATTTAGTTTTCCGAAAAAAATTTAATTTTTGATAAATTCTGGTCATTGGTTTTAATTACTTATGCTTTTATGGTTGATTGCTTATACATATATATTTGTGTGTGTGTGAAAAATAATAAATTGTTTGGAACCTTGAAAACAAATTATTTGCCCTTTTCAGATATGTCACCTGAATCTCATCCCCAAATCTAATTACAGTAACTTCAAGTTTTTAAAGACAATTTGGTCTTACGTACAAAGTCAGAAATCTCTATACGATTAAAGAATCAGCAAAATTCTATAGTTTTATATTGTTAACTGCAAAGGGGAAAACTCTTCATGTTTCCCATAACTGCTGCTTACAAATATTGTATTTTCAACATAGGTTGAAATATATTCTCTCATTTTTTATTTCCTTTCATTTTTGCTAAATTAAAAGGCTTTTGCAATGTTTAGATATTCAGAATATCTAATTCGTAGTATTTTAATTCAAAATTTCTTTTTTCTTTCTTTTTACCAGAGAGAAAATTTAGAATTTGGTTATATAGTGCTGTTCAAAAGTTCGGCTTAGCACCTTATTTCCAATATATATATATTGCACAATTTGTGCCGCACCAAACGCAAAATTTGACTCTTCTTATTTTCTTAAATTCAAATTTCTTTTATAAATGAAATTTACGTTGTGATATTTCAATAAATCCATTTCTTCCAAACAACATATTTTCTTCTGTTCACAAATGCATTTTTTATTCATTCTATTATTTTATCATCCATTTCAAAAGTATAAATACAAAATTAATGAGAAGGTCAAATTTTGCCATGTGATTCAGTCACAAATTGGAAATCTCTGTAATTTTTTTAAGCAAATTCGTCGAAAAAAAGAAACAGGTCATTAATTCGAATACATTCTCCAATTCCTTCACTTCTTTACGAAATTACACAAAAAAGAACATATTCTCAATCTATTTGCAACCGAAATAAAGATAAGAACTTGCAAATGTTGGACAATAATTTTATTTTCAATTTAACCCAAATGCAAAGAAATAAAAAGTTAAATAGCTTTGGTATCCAACCAATTTACGAAACCTCGCATCCAGCAATCAAACGGTACTTGGGACACTCCAAAACAACCCTTAAACTTTTAAAAACGTAATTTTAGAACATATGCAGAACAGCCCGGATCTAATAATAAATCGTTGAAGCGGAACCGATTGAAAGTACTTCCACTTCAATCATTCATAGTCCGTTACCTCTACCTAACAAGACGATAAATAATAACCTGTTCTGCAAATGGAAGGGGGCTCAAAAAGAGATAAGATTGGTCCACTATTAAATTTAAAATTCCCATGTTATTGTACTCGACTTATGCGTCTAGTGTTTAATAGCTATCATTATCCTTGAGTTGAAACAAGGAGAGTTTCAGTAAACAGCCGCCAGATGTCGTTTTTTCCCTTGAGTTAGAAGCTATTCCTTAGCACGAAAGATCGAATTTTCAATTTTCGTAATTGGAAGACCTGCACTATCGCAAGATTTTGGGATTAGATAAAGGAAGATTTTGTTATCAGTTTCTGGGATAGATAGGCGTTAATCAAAATGCTGTGGTTTTCCATGCAGAAAGTTTTTAAACGCAAATTGGCCACCTCTGGAGTATTGTACAAGTTTTAGGTGCAAATTAGGATTAATAACGTTTACAATTTTTTATTTTTAAAGTGAATAATGTTTATTTTGACTATATGAATTCTTTTCATTGATAATTATTGATGATAATGCATTCAGTTACAATTCTACCAATCGAATGAATCAAAAGCCAAAAGTTTGATTCATTTCTCCTCAGATTATGGGCAAAACAAATACAATCTATTTTCATCAAATATTGTTATATTTATATCACAATACTTTTTGGCTTTAGAAAAAGTATATATTGATCGATATTCGTACTTAATGTTTACACAAATGAAAAAATATATGTATATTTTGTGTTTTGTGTATTCGATTATAAAATTTTGCTGAGATATCTAGTAATTGTAAAGATAAACAACACATAATAATGATTTGAGATATTTATGCGAGCAATAAAAAATATACAATATTACTAAGTTCAGGGCACTTGAAATATTAAATTATTTTAATTATTACCCTGTACAAAGTAAATTAGTGACATTGGGATTTTAGCTTGTCAAAATGCGTTATCGCATGAAATGCTGATGAAAAACTAGCTACTCATCAATTTACCAAAATAAGTAGTATAGAATCAATTTGGATGCCGCAGCAATAATATAACAAACATAGGTTCCATGTCATCAGACTTGTAATAGTATGCTGCCTTTCAGTTGAATGCCACAGCCGTCCTTCTCTCTGTAAGGTAAAAAAAGATAACTTTAGTCGCATAAAGAGTGTAACTTGTCTTTAAGCGGTATGCAAAAAATAGTCAATGAGGAGGAAGACTAGTTATCTTACTAAAAGGCTTTAGAATAAAGTCAATCTGGATATTGACAGTCCTGACATAATAAATGTAGATGTTATTACTGACATGTTACGGTATCTTGATTTTCTTTGTAATTCTCCATATCCTAGTTATAAAAATTATGCTTTTTCGTAAGCAAATCAACAAAACAAGATTTTTAAATTCGAAATTTTGAAGAATCTCCACGTTTCAACCTTTCCATAGGTTCGAAAAACATATGGTATTTAGAACTGGTAATACTCACCTGTTCAAACTCCTTACCACTTATGATATGGTACTCACCAATCGATTTTTATCACATATTGTCTATCTGTGAACATGATAACTCAACAAAGTTTTGAACTAGATGGATGGAGTTTGTACTTGCACTTTACAGACTTCATAACATTTTCGGATTTCAATCAAATTTTGAAGCAATTCCATTGTCTGAAAGTCTGTCTCTCCAGCTGTGACGCTACTAGTGAAAAAGATAAAGAGCGAAACGTAAATGGCGAATGAATAAAATTTCGAATTAAAGCCAACATCGAAATAGCGGATTACTTAATATCTAAAATAGAGATTTTTTAAATTTTTGTATTAAATATTTCCAAGGATTAATCAATTATTGGACAATACTTTTGCATATATGTAAATACTTTTGCAAGAAAAGGAAATTTCGTATGCGATCTTATTACAATAAACATAATCTTTATGGCTAATTGGGGCTCATACGGTCAGGAAGAGGTGTCCTATGGTAAAAAATCACTTTTTGGGGACTTGTGTATTGATCTCATGTCAAAAATAAATCATAAAAAATATCACCAAAGATTGTATACAGAATTATATTGTATACAAACATACAAAGATTGTTATCATACAATTATTGTATACAAAGATTGTTATATTGCCATAAATACAGATTTAGTAAAAATACTGTATTTATGGCAATATAACGGTAGACATTTTGAAAGCTTTCACAAAATCCACAATTTAATGCAAGGCGAAGAAATCTTTGTTAGAGAATACGTAAGAAAGTTATGAGGACATAACTCCATATTGTTTTTATCTCAGTCAGTGATATTCTATGAGTTTTTCAATTCCTAAATTTTCAATTTTCCATATAAAAGTAAAGACAATTACAATGAAAATGTATCGAACAAATCTGAGCTCTAAAATAAATTTTATAAAAGAGAATAAATGGTAGAAATGAAGCAAATGAATCAAATACATTTACAAAAAAAGAAAATTTTAATTGCCTTGAGCGGAAATTTTAATTGCTTTCTCTAGCAAATTTCTGTTATTTGCGGGAAGTTTCCCCGAATAAATCATTTAACAGCTTTATGTAGTTAGTATAAAAGTTTCTGGTCAGACACAGCCGCTTGCTAAAATAACACAATGGTACGAAAGTCGTCTTCTTGTTTTTATTGAACAGTCTAGACTGTTAGTTTATCAATAAGCTAAAGAAAAGGTCGGAATTCAGTGGTTCAGCAAGTGAGTGACAGGCTTCAAATTTCCGGCAAGAAGCAGCAGATTTTATTTTCACTGTATGCTCTATCTTCTTTTGCATTTGCAAAACTTGATTCTTGCATGAACCGGGAGAAATTTGTAGTGGCATTTTCTCCCAAAATAAAATTATCAGACATCTCTATGCAGGATTGTATTTCTGCTCTTGTTTTTGTTGTGTTGGGAGTTATGGCACTTTACAAGCACGTCGACAGTTATCTGCCAGCGATTTATGCTGAGCAGAGTCTTTTATTTTGTCAGTAACTCTAACTCTATTATCTCTTAGGTCACCATTTAAAACAGCTCGTACTTTATCCATAACTTGATTTTCATCCCCCTCTCAATATTTTTAACTCTTTTGTGCATTCATACTGTATATTACTATGCTCATTCATCCAATTTCTTGTGCTCAAGAAGTTAAGCCTAGCATTTATCATCACTTGCTATGTTGTATTTTTATGTATTTAGTCATTTTTCTGTATCTTTCAAATTCATTGTTGTTTACATTTTTTTTTTGTTAATAAAGTCCACCTACATCTATACCAAACCGGAAAGGGGCCCCATGAGCTCCAAAAACGGAGGTGTGGTGTGGTGTTAAGTGTTAACTAAGAAAACGACTTAGCAGCATCACATTCTCTTGCACTACACGTATTAACGGTCATTCACACACTTCACAAATGGAACACAGAAGAAGAGCAACCATGACCGAACCGAGACTCTCAGATCACAGGAAAGATGCACTACCCCTTATGCCACGATGCCGGCGGGTTGGTTTATAGTTTATGAGATAACATGGTCTATAGTTTTTGTTTATTAAAGTGCAAAGTAACTGATGGGCTTTAGCTTTTACTAGAATTTTCGCGGAATATTTGATACTTTTGAAGACATTTATTGAATGAAAAATGAAAAGATATTTGAAGATAATTCACGTTATTTTTACACCTGGTTTGCTGGGATATGATCAAAGGGACATTTAATTTTTTTTCATGCAATAAAAACTATTCCAAAAGATGGTGCTCAAATATTTACTGAAACGTTTTATACAATTCTGGATAGCAATAAATCACCTGACTGTTAAAATATTTAAATCCACCAACATGTTAGCATTACCAGATTGAGATTTGATGGTTAAAATCTTTTTACAAGAATCGTGAATCTGCAATTATAATATTGAGAATGTTTTAAATGACGAAAGGACTAGAGGCACGCAGTTTTGTTACCTGAAAGAGGTATTAAATACAGTTACAAGTGTTGTGGAAATGGAGCTTTTGGTTTGAAACTTTGTCCATGAAATGGCAGATCATTCTTGAGTCGCGTCTTTGTTTAAAAAGTATGATGGGGTATTTAACAGCCTAGATATCTACAAGATATAGTAGTATTGATGAAGTTCAAGACAATAACAGGGATTTTGGAATTGTAGATTCTACTTATTCTGTACAGATCCATGTGCGCACAAAAAAAAGACACTACAGCTGTTAATATCTCTAGATGTAGATGAAAATCTGCGATTTGCTGCATGGGTCGTGCCATGAATAAAACTAGGGTTATAATAGTTGTTGGCTTGATGTGGTCTTATAAAGCTCCTTTTTATTGCAGGGTACCGTCAATACTCAAGTTCTGTTTGAGTAATTTTCTGAGAATCTCAACAATCTATTGCATTCTTATCTTGGGATTTTTTTAGTGTGGTTTCACCGTTTCTTTCGTTTTAATTTTTTTTAAAGCATGTTAAGTCGTGTACTCAATTTTCTTTTCAGAGAATTTACTTTTTACAGAAAATCAAAAAATCAATTTACAATAAGAAATCAAATATATAAATGATTATATTTGAATATGGAGAACGGAAAATTAAACAGTTTCAAAGATGAGTTATAAGTGCATTAGAGAATTGTTAATCACCCTTCAGTTTAAAATGTATTTAATACATAAAGTTCCCTACAAACCATTAATTTTAATTAAACATTTTAGCTTTTTTGAATTTTTCTGATTATTACATATTTAAACAGGGACAATTTTTTTTTTTTTTTTTTACAATAAAAATTAATATTTTCAAAAAAAACCAAGAATGCTGTTAAAGTGCTTACAAAAGTTAACAGTATTTTTGTCATGCTAAGAAATATTTTCAGTATAAAATCATGAAGGACGATATAAAATTATATAAAATTGCTTGTGTAAACTGATAAATTTGATAAAAAATTTCGATAGTTAAATTTCAAAAATATTCATCTCTATATAAATCTCAAATTACTTTAAGAATAATTATTAATGAAACTTTCAACAACGAAATGAAACAATGTGCACAATCAATAAATAATGTCGATTTATCTGTCTGAAAAAGTATATTTAGAAATCAGCCATAGATGGGTACCTTATTTATAAAATTTACGATGGAAAGTCAGTAACACTCAATGCTTGTATGTGGTGTGACTTACGACAATTTACAAGCCAGCTGAAAGTAATCTGTCAGCGATTTAAGCCGAGTAAGTGTCTTTTGTTTTTTCAGTAACACCAACTAGGGCCAAGAGTGCAACTTATGCCCTTCATACGCCACATTCATTTGCATAACCCCTTTATGCATGGGTGAACTGTGAGGTTAGAACATTCACACACCTTACAGATAGAACACAATCATATCCAAACTGTGATTCGAACTCGGGAGCTCGCCTGACGAGTAAGACGGACACCCCCTATGCCAGAACGCTTTCATTTGTATTTATTATAAGAAAAAGAAATTGA
Source organism: Argiope trifasciata (assembly GCA_026543055.1). Classification (NCBI taxonomy): domain Eukaryota; kingdom Metazoa; phylum Arthropoda; class Arachnida; order Araneae; family Araneidae; genus Argiope; species Argiope trifasciata. The sequence continues at coordinate 41,161 of JAPMOQ010006957.1, forward strand.
ATTGAATCGAATTGAAGTTTGCATTTTCGTATTTCACTTCTCTTTCCTCGTCTTATATCATTTTTAATAAATAGAAATAAGAGAAAATACAACCCCTATCTTTCTTACAGTTCTGACTTCTGGGACATTCAATAACATCCACCATCTAACTTGTATCACATACGTCAGGCTTCGTTGCGTTTGCTGGTTTAGTCATAGCAATAATTCTTGTATTTCAAATTGTTTTTGACAATAAAATTCTCCTCTTTTTTGGTTGTTAAACAATAGCAAAAAAGTGCCATAAATAAAATCCTTTCCTTTTTTTCTATTTCATGCAGTTGCTTTTTTTCGCTCTGTTTTCTCTTTTATTTTATTCTTTGACATATTTTTTTCAACGTTTTTACTTTCTAGTTCAGGATTTTTTCACCCTTCTTTGTCTTAGTCAAAGCGTTTCCGGTATTCTTCGTTTCCCCTCATTCATTTCTTTTTGACATCGTTCCAACACTACCTTAAATTGTTGTCATCGTCGAAAATTCTTTTTTTCTCACTTTTTTAACAATCTTTAAATAGCGACACTATAGTAGATTCTTTCAACTCCTTCAAATTTGATTATTATTGTTATAAAATAGCGTGATAGTCTTTTAAATCTATATTTATTAGTTTTAGCTGTATTTACATTTCATTTTTTATGAGACAAGTTCTTCTTTGAACTGTGGTTAGAAGCCAGAAATAGTAGTTGGAAGTCAATCCACACATTTCATTACCATATATGTAGTAAGAAATTCAAATTTTGAATGCTTTGGCGATTTTTATATGGTAGTCTTCCAGTGGAATCTGGTTTCGATTTTGAAATTCACTTTCTTTAATGTCTAAATCACCTGAGCTTACAATGGATAACAACACAACACAAAAACTAAAAGTTTATAAACTTTAATTACATTTTACTCATAAAAAGTACAATAATATTTCGTTCTGTTTTCACTATATGTGTTCATGCCAAATCAATAACATATTTACTCTTTATTCGTTTGCATTCAGATAGCTTTCAGAAAGATCAAAAATCTGACAAAAAAGCATTTGAAGTACAAAACTTCTTGCAAAATGTACAATCTTATTTATCAACTTAAAGCTGCTTCAGCACTTCTTTTCGTTTTCCAATGAAATTCAAATTACTAATTCTTGAATGATATTCCTCGAAAATTTACTCATTTCCAATTTATTATGTGATAACAATGATAATCTTTTTTTAATAAGATTATCAAATTCTTTTCATCAGTTTTACAGTTCATTTTTAGCTATCCTTAAAAGTTAAAAATAATTTAGATCAATTAGACAACCTGATTGCAAATGAATATTTAGTGAACTAATATGAAGCCATCTCATCTTTCACAGATGTTGCATAATGTTTTAACCCAGAAATTCCAATTTTTTTCTCAAAACTATTGATATACCTTTTTATTCCTTCTATTCAAATATATCCAGATCCAGAGAACTTCAATTATAGTTATCCTACAGACTGTGGTTGATCCAAGACTCACTTGCTCATAATTTCGTTATTTTTTAATAAATTCTCAGAAGAAAGAGATGATGGTAACACACCACCTCTTTGACCTAGATGAAGGGAGTCATTTTATATACTCTATCGGTTTATCATGTTTTTCAATACAACAATTTTGTCTTTCATATACATAGTATTGAGAAAATACTGTATTCATCAAAAAAATTCAAACTCGACATTTCTACGGATTTTTACTTTTCAGAACTTCACTGGGATCAAAAAACACATTTTTCATATTATGTCTGCCTGTCTGTGATAAAGATAGTTTGAAAATTCTTTTAGTTAGAAGGTGGAAATTCAGCATAAATTGTTTGCACCAAATTTGTAGATTTCAGTCAAATTTTAAGCAAAATCTATTCAGGAGAAATGTATTTGTCTAACTGTTCGAATTTAAACTAACATAATGAGTACGAAACGAAGAAAGCCAGGTATATAAAATTATTCGGCACAGATATTTAATATCTGATAGATATACGTCTATTTAATTCGATAGTTATGTGCCGTATGTTGAGCCATATACACTAAAGGGTTAAGGGAGCTATGGTCTAGTGGTAAGACTTTGACTTCGGAATCGGAGGGAGGGTTTTTCTGACTTGAAGCTCGATTCCACAGAAGAAATGTCGTGTAAGCGAGTCTGGTGCACGTTTAAACCGTCAGAGCCCAATGTACTTCCGAATGTAAGTGATGGGAAGTCTGGAGGCGGTGGTGCCAGCGCAGGTGTTGCTCTCGTCATCTGACCACTGTTCAAAATTCCGAGCTTTGTCCAAAAATAAACCTATTTTTGTTTTAAAAATTGAACATTAATATAACTAATCAAAACAAACAAGTGGTTGATCCTTAATTTGTGTATACCTGGAGAAGGCTGTAAACATTATACTCGAAAGCGAAGTGACAATTGTATCAAATTTGTGATTACGAATGTATATCTGCGCAAAATTTTAGTTTCTATCGTATCAAATAAAAAGAATGTAAAATGTGAATCCAATTTTCAGGTACTATTTACGGTTTATCAGGGATTAACCACTTAACAGTTTCACTTTTTTGCCATACTGGGTCCAAAAATAAGCACATATTTAATATACATATTTGTATTAAAAGTGATTATATGAAACGAAATCTGCATTAAAAACTTTTATATGCATTGAATTTATTGATTTATGATAATTTTAATTTCAGCGAAAAAATTGAATTTTTACTTAAAGTTGGCTTTTTTTTTCGAACAGGCTAATTCAACTGAAAAGGAAAATTTACTTTATTTTATCATTATTTTATTTTATTAGTATCAAGTTCACAAAAGTTACGCACTTGAATTAAATCATCTGAAGTTTCGGATTCCTCATCACTTGAGAAGTCTGATGATAAACTTTCACAACTGCCAGAATCATTCACTATCTGAACCATTATCAGAATTATAATCTGTTATAAGCCACTCATTCTTCTAATTTAGCCAAAAAGCTGAGAATAAATGGAATTCACAGTATTGATACTCTGAACACAGGTGCAATAATAAAATCAGCTCCTTTTCCCGCGTAAAGAAAAAACTACAAAATCTGACCTTCAAACCAGTTTGGAAACTAGTTTTCAATCCCTACTTTACTGAACAACTATAGACATCTATTAGAAATAATGGAAACTAATAAATGTAAAAAGATCGGGCAAATCAGTGCAATAATAGGAAAAAGTTAACTGCCCGAGCGGCGCTCGGTTAAGTCAATAAAGGCACTTCCGCTGTGCCCGAGCGGTGTTCGGGTAAAGCTATTAAGTGGTTAATTCCCAAAACATTCAACGACGGCCAAGCAATAAATTCTGCAAAAATGCTAAATTCGCTCCAAATAATATTACTTCTTGACTATTGTACATTAGTTTCAAAAGCACTCTCTTTTTCATCCAAGATTCATAATTTTTTGTGGAAAGTGTGGAATAATACCTACCATTTCAGAATGATTTGTAATATTGCATCTAGTTCACATATCTTGTTTCAGTTTACACATATATTAATGAGGAATAAAAGTGATGACATCTGTTGATAATTAAAAGTCATTGATTCCGATGGTGTCAACTGATATCACATGGAAGGAAATGATTAATAATATTTATTTTGAAAAAAACTCTTATAATATTTGATTAATGATCTGAGAAGCCTTTTCTGTTCCCAAACCTTTCATTAAAACAACGATTTATTTCTTATGCCTAATAATATTACCAAAAAAATAATATTTTAAATTTGCCAAAAAGTTTTAAAAAATCGATATAAAACTTAAGCTCAAAGAAGAATACGAGAAAAAAATCCTTGACATATGACTTTTTTTCGATATGGGTTTCAAAATGAGAAAAAAAGTTTGGATTACATTGAAGATGGGATTGCGACAAAAAAGAAAAACGAGTTGTTTGGTATAAGATCATTCCACGGAATCGATTAGTAAATAAAACACATTCTTTGGAGCCTTTTCATCGTTTCCAACAGCAGATAAAAAAGAGAACAAGGAGCGATTTTTAAAAAAAGTGAGCATTATGAAGAACAATTTTTGTGTCTGAAGCTTTGATATTTTCCCAATAAACCAACGTTCATCTCTTACGTCACATGTGAATATCTTCAATTTTCTTTGATAGCTCTTTCTCCTTTTTTTTTTTTTTTTTTTTTTAAAAAAAGGCTAAATTCAAGTAATTCCAGATATATTGCAAAATTTCGAGGGTGTTTTTAATAACTGAAGCATTTAGCGGAATATGTATTACTTATCACAATTTTATTTCATTACTTTTGTCTCATGTTTGAAAAAACATTGAAATCATGGCTAAAACTTTGAACTCTACTTTTTATCGTTGTTTTTTTACTATGTTGAGTTTTAAAATTTTTTGCAATTGTCGAATCTTGATGATAATGCAGTATTTTAATATTTTTATGATTAAATTAACAGTGAATTAGTTCATTTAGTTAATGTTTTATTTTATACACATGGCTCCCTCTGGTAGGTAAAGTCAGGCGAAAACGTATTTCAAAATACCCCAACATATTTAATGTTAAATCATGAATTAAATATTAACCCTTAAGACTCCGATGCCTCCTCTTACGTACTATTCAAGAAAGTGTATCATTTTGTCGTTTTATCTAATTATTTTATTAAATTTTGTCTGGTAAAAATACTTGAGTGGTAAAATTATGTATATTAATTTTCCTGAAAAATTCAACTTAAAAAATTATACGTTTTGATATTTCGGATTAACAAACAACTCTTCTTATTGGACAAATATTTATGCATCAAATCACTTTTCTTAGCGCTAAAGGTTAAAAACAGAGTTTAATTTATTTTTTTTACTAAACAAAAAATAAATGTGTGTTATGAAAACTATTCTTATTAAATTTGTTTTTCCAACTAAATTCGGACATTTCTTTGTGTTTACAAATATTTAAAAAAACGTGTAAATCAACTTATTTGGAAAGGTTCTAGAATTTCATCGCTAGTATTTTAAATACATAAAAGGCTAATTTTCTCATTTTTTAAAAAGTTATTTGCTTTCATGAGTATTTTTTAAAATTTAAGTTGAAATCTCATTTTAATGCAAGACATAAATTACCAGAACAATGCAAGACCACTTTGAAATTTGATTTGTTTTTTAGTTTTAGTTACTTTAACGTCTGGTTGTAAAGCAGCTCTAGGGCTATATTGGGACGAACCTCGTAATTTTGAACAACGGTCAGATGATGAGGACGACACCAGAGCTCGTACCCCCCTTTCCACGCGCATCAGAGGGAGGACATTTGGCTTGACAGATTTAACGTGCAAGAGACCCCCTTATACGACAGTTCTTCAGTGGAAACGAGTCCCGAAACTGAAACCCTCCGAATCCGAAGCCGAGAGCTTCTTGCCAGGCAAACGCTGGACCATTTTGAAATTTAATTTTCAATCACAGTGTAAAAGAGAAACTTTCAGTGGGGATTTCTCCCCCAAATTTCTGAGCCGCACCAGTGATGGAAAGTTTTATCTCAAAGAAATTAGCGTTTAATAGTTCCGTATAAATAGAAGCTTTTCAGTGGTATTGCCTAACCTTTTCGTCACGGGAATCGCTAACGCGCGCTTACCGCTGAGGCCGGCAGTTTCTTTTGCGAGTGTCTGTCCAGGTCCGGAGGATTTTTTGCTGTTAAGCCTAAATCCATGAATTTACCGAAGTATCAACGCATTGTTTAATAATGCTCTGTATAGAATTTGAACGGCATATGCTTTTTTTATACATTTATACATATTTTATTTACTTAAGTCATTTCTTGTTTAAATATAAATTTTACACATGTTATTTTCAATACTTACTTTAGTGACGTTTCGACATTGCAACGGTAAAAACAGAAAGGATTCACGTCTACAAAATCTAATTATCCACTAAAGACTGGACTGCAAACCCAAATCTAGCGAAAATAAAACTCCCTATTTACTATAAACAAATACCACGTGCGAATTTAAAGAGCCGTCATAAAGCATTTCATTCGGAAGCATTTATTTCCCCTATGTTTATATAATCGAAAACCACGTGTATGTGAGTCATGCTTCTCTCATTTCGAGTAGAAGGTCAGATCTACATGTATCTGAAACCATATGGACATACAATGCCATCTTGTGCCGAAAATTATATATTTTAAAACGTTCTTGGACACTGGCACAAATGTGTGACGGCCGGCGGTGAACAAGAAAAGGCTCTGTCACGCCGGTGTGTCGGCCGGGAAATGAACGTGTTTCTTGCTGGCACGTATATGTGCCAGTAGGCGCGAAAGGGCTAATAGTATTAAGACAAATCACCTACAAACATCGAGACAAATATTACCCAATGATCATGATTCTGACTGCCGACTTACCAATATAAAGACAAATAATACCCAAGGTCACAGGGGAAATTTAATTTTCCAGATTACATGCGGATATTTTTAATAATGTTAATTTTTATATCTTGAAACTGTGTGGAAAAGAAATGATATCTTAGTTAAAATAGCTATTTATTTTTTGCATGGATGAGTTTCATTCAAGACATGCGCATAATTAAGCCAAATATCTTAAAGATGCCATAATACAATAAGAAGTATTTTGGGGTGAATCTTTATACCTTTCATAACCTTTATACCAGAGGTGTCCAAACTACGGCCCACGGGCTAAACCCGGCCCGCCAAGTGATTTTATCCGGCCCGCGGAGGGTTTTAAAACATAATGATGTTTTCACCCAAACCTTTTCATTTTCATAAAGGTATATCAAAAACTACGTGGCCAATAAAACGGAGTTGTTGTACTTGACCAAACACAAATGTCTATCGCGCTGTTAAGTTATAAGACTAAATAAAAAAATAAATTTCGGTAACTCAAACATAAAAAAAATTTATGTTTGATAAATTTTTGAAGAAATTTGCTCGTAAATTCATTTTAATGTTTTGGACTACTTACGTGTGCGAACAAACTTTTTCTCGAATGAAGTATCTCAAATCAAAATATAGAGCAAATTTATCTGATGATCATTTGCAGTCATTGCTTATGATTAGTGTAACAAATTTTGATCCCAACTATAAAGACATTCTTCAACAACAAAAAAACAGTTTCATCATTCGCATTAGAAGTTGCATGAAAATATTTCAATTTATATAAAATAATTACATAATTATACTTTGTTTGTTTAGTATTTTGTATTTTCAAGTTACAATAAAAAAGTATAAATTAATAGTATTTAATGCTACTTTACTCATAATGATATTTTTCAATTTGTATATACATGTGACCCGTATAACATGGATCTAATTTCGATCCGGCCCGTGCCGCGAAAAGTTTGGACACCTCTGCTTTATACATATCTCTTCATTAAAGGTGTGAAAACAATATGAATTTACCATTTATAAAGTGGATCTCAAAATTGATTATAATAAAATTGTGCATTGATTTTTGGGACTTTTCCCATTTAGGCATTATAATTATTTTTATATAAAAATAAATTTTGTTTCATAACTTTTTCTTTGCATGTTACTATGAAAGGGCTCGAGTATCTTTAATTAAAAATTTTCAGTTTTCTTAAAGTAAAATATAGCTTGTTAAGTAAATCATGTCTTAAGTAAGTCATATTCCTGAAAATTTCTACACAGAATGTTTATCACAGAGAATGTTTTAAAATAGTTTGTTTTTGAATTTGGTGGGAACGAAATTTGAAATTCTTGTTTATATTTGCATTGAAAAAATTCAATCATTCCTGAAAACTATTCAATTCTTTTTATTCTTTTTCTTCTAGGTGAAATATTCTGATATTATATGTCAAGTTTTTCCTGTCGTGAAAAATTGCTTTTTCAGTTTGCTACCATCCACATGCTGCATGGCATCGTTATTTTAAAATACCTTCGTTGGTGCATCTGACACAAACTGAAAATTAAAAAAATAAAAAGAACCACCATTCTGTCAAAGATCTAAAAAGTTTCAAGTTCCATTGCAATTTGTTGTATCTAATGCCCTCAGTATTAATACACAAAGTAATTTTTTTAAATATGTACTTTTCATTCGAATATGTTGAAAGATTACAAAGTGTAAACCAAAATAACTTTTAGTCATTTCATAATAATTACCGAAAATCATTTTGCCTTAAAAAGTGTTAAACTATCATACAAATTCTTACCATCTTCTAAAACAAATAAATTAGCTGATTTTTTTAATAAAAGCAAAACTATATGACGTAAACTTAATATAATGTACTATTTTTTTCTATATTTGACTTTTTTCATTCAGTATTATCTACAACGAATCCAAAAGTTCATGCATTGCTGTCATGCGATTGAGATATGTAAAAACGTTAAACAATGATATAAAAAAACATAATTTCAAAAAGTATATAAATATAAAAATGATGATGTTTAAGTCTAGACTAGTTTTATACTAAATATCTAGTTTATGTTTAGACAAAATAACTAGAAATTTCATGCTTTTATTCATACTGCTAAATAGAAATCTGATAAATATCACAAAATGCCTTTACAGTTATCAATGAAACCATTCTATATTCTGATAAATGTTACATACAAAAAAAGAAATATGTTCCAAAGGTCTTATTATATGGTTCACGACACCTCTTATTAGTTTTAAAAAAAACTTTTTTCGTCTTCAGAGGAGTCAATTTCCTATTTACTATCTATTTCTTGATTCGTTTTTTTTAAAAAAAAATTTAACTATTTTCGACGATGACTGCAAATTGAAGTTAAATACAAATCATTTCAAACATGAAAGTAAGGAAGAAAATTACTTTGCTCTCAGCCACTGAAAGAGAAAAAAATTGGAATTAGAGAAAGAACACGAAGTAGAATAAGAAATAAAAGAAAATAAATAAAAATAAAACTATAAAAAAAGAAAAGCAAATTGATCAAAACCGAAAAAAGAAAGAATGAAACAAAAGATTTTATTTCAGAAGCCATTTAACTCTTTTGGCAAGCCAGAAAAGAGAAGAGTTTTATTGTCAAAGTCTGTTTGTAATCAAAGTATTATTACTATTGAACTACACCAGAAAACGGAACGATGTTTCACACTAAAGTTACAAGTTAGTCAGGGGAAGTTATTGAATGTGTAAGTAACTGGCCCGCAAAAAATCAAGAGTTTGAATTTTCTTCTGTTTTCAACTATGGAAAACAAGATGAGATATGGAAAGAGAAATGTAAGTGAAGATGCAAATTTTGTTTTACTTCAATTTCGACTTTTTTTTCCTTGATAGGGTGAAAGTGACATTGTAGTCGTTCTTGTAAATCTAACCACAGACAATGCCCTTTGGCGTCATCTTGTGGCGCTATGACTCATTTCAGATCTAACGATGGCATGGGTTACATGCTTTGATCCATGATCTATTCTATATGCACATATCTTTAAATTATTATTAAATTATGTATCTAAATTGACTGTGTGAAATCTGTTGGAACGTAACATGTAAATACATGACTGTTCCACTAATTCGGGATTTTTACTGTACCTCTCAACGACCTCATAAATTTGAGACCCATTTTGGACCTCCACAATTTAAATAATAATTTTAAGATAGATATATGACCATACAGCATATATCATTGCTAGATCTGAATTGCGTCATAGCCCCACATGGCAATTAGAGGGCGCTGTCTCTGACGTCATCAGGCAGTTATGGCTTGTATTACAAGAGCGGCTACAACAGGAATTACTCTCTTTCAACTATTTTGTTTATCAGTAGAGCTATCAACTGATGAATTGTAACATATAATACCTGATAAAAGTAAATTTTTATTTGTAAAATACTTGATGCTTGTTTTGAAATACATTTGATATTAAATATTTTTATTATAATCGTAAACATATTCAAAATTATTGACTTTTTTGCAAAATACAATTACAGTACTTAATATGATTGTTTTCTGTTTCAATTTTGAATGGATTAAAAATTCTCAAACTTCAGTACCTTATTTTATCCATATATCAGTGGATTGCGTTTTATACAGTTTTATTCAATTCGAATCGTTTTATGTTCTTAAAGATAGAATTTTGCCATCGATTTTTTTATTTATATCCTGATTTCTTTCTATAAAAAAAACATATTATTTTAATATTTTAGAATAAAATAAAATAAAAAATAAAAAAATTAATATTACATTCATTTCAAGTTTATTCTTTCAAAATAATTATAAGTCGAAATTATTTCTGACTTATAATTATTTTTTCTTTTTTCCATTTTCAGGAAGCGATGCTTTATCGATTTACAGAAACATGATGCAATATTCCCCAATGATTATAAGTTCAAAATTAGGAAAATTAGAATTTTTTTTTTAATTATTCGATTTCATATACACGCGTGTGTATCCTCATGCTTTACGGCACAGTTGGAATCAAGGAGACATTCTAAAGTAATCATCGCTCCAACTAGCTTTAATGATAGTAAAAAATTATGCTATTACTACCTTAATACCTTACATTACAAAATAATTTTAATACATTAAAGAGAAAACCAAAAATTAGATAAATTATTAATTCATTTAGTTCAAAGAAATATTTAATTAGTGTTTAAAATGAAAATAAAATTATTAAAAATCAAGAAATTATGCTAAAATTTATGAAATATGGAGCTTTGATAGAATTCAAAATATATAAAGTATTTAATCGTATTAAATGTGCAGAAATTTTCTCTTACGTTAAAATCATTCTCAATTTCTAGATCGTAATGCATTTCTTACAATTCTAAGATTCTTTGGTGTTCAGTTTTAATAAAACTATTTTTTTCCATGTGTACAAAAAAGCAGGATTAATGATTGATTTATTTATTTTTTCAGTCGTTTATTCGTACATATGACATTAAAATAAAATGTATGAGCAAAAATATATAAGTGTAGAACAAGTTTTGACTGGTTTAAAAGTCTTTAAAAGTGCAAAAAAGAAATCTTCAGGATAGATTACAAATGTTGGTGATATCAAATGAACTGCAGATATTGATTGAATATTTGATGACAGACATCAATAATTTTACACAAAAGAACCTTACTATACTGTCAGTGACTTTATAGAAAACGATTTTTAGAAGAAACAAATCAAGATTTCTTCACCTGGATGGTTTTCTAGCCAATAGTTCATTACCTGGCGAGACATTTTTGAAGAAGAGCAAGACACGTTTCTCAGAACAACCTGATTCATTTTATATCATTCCCTGTAACTTCCATTCATTAATCTGGTTTTTAAAACGGAGACATTTTATACTCTATATACAGTGAAAGTAAAATCAAGGAAATCTCAGAATGGGCTCTTAAAAATGACTTGAAGTGCTTCAATGAAAAGAGGAAAATTCATAAAAAGCGTCATAAGCCTCTATCTAATACTATAATACGAGGATTGGTTGCCAAGTCGAAAATCGCCCCAGAATTAATAAACTCCGGTAAACTTGGGTGTCTGGGGTTTTTGGCCACGAGAAATCGATTGGCGCCGGTTTTGAAGCGCTACGGTCGAGCAGTTCGGAGTTACAGATAGGATATTTTCAAACTTTATTAGTTCACCATAATGGCTACTTAAATTTTCAAGCGGTAACGTGCTGCCATCTATAGCCAATATGGCGAACTAATAAAGTTTTATGTTTATGCTGTTATAGGTTTATAATATGTTTCTTAGGTTTGTATATATGTTTGGTTTTTCTAAATAAATTTGTCAAAAATATTGAACTTCAACACACTTCAATCTTTACCTTTGTATAGAATAGTTCCCTTTCCAAACTCTAACTTTGTTTAGAATAGTCTACAATGGTGCACTTTAACCGGTTATCTTTTCACCAATGGTTTCACAAATTTTCTTATGGCATGTATTGTTTTGATAAATCACAATTGAAAATTTAAATCTTCGAGTTAGCTTCGATACCTGTTTTCTCCGAGC
>JAPMOQ010006957.1:53077-68947 GCA_026543055.1 Argiope trifasciata
TTTTTTAATTAATTGTAAATTTTATGTGGTCAATTTTACAAAATTGTATCTTCGTGGTACCAAAGGAACTATTGCATCATAAATGAAATATATTGCTTTTTCCAATTATAAAGTAAAAATCAAGTAGTTCACTTGCATTTATGTTTCAAATTAATTCCGAATTTTAATTAATTTTTTAAAAAATAATTTATTATTCGCAAAAACGTAGTTATAAAGCAAAAATTTGCCAATTAATTATTTGTATTTTAAGCGTAATTTAATCCCTCATTTATATAAAATCGCATTAAAATTATTTTATAGAAGGGTACTTCTTTCTTAGATTTCCGGACGAGATTTAAGAAGCATAAGAGAAATAGAGCTAAGGTTTTACTAAATATTTGACGATGCATTTTTAAATTAAAATTAAGTGAAATTGAATTAGTTATAATAAATAGTCAGTGTTCATTCCCTTTTTTTGTAACAGTAGGCAATCGAAATGCATATTTTTGTTTGTTTTGTATTCTATAAATGTCACTTTCTTAAACCAAAACAAAACATATTTAATTTAAAGGAAAAATGTTTAATTTTATAAACATATTTAATTTAAACACCTGAACGGAATTTACAACTATTTACAGAATATCATTACTAACCTACATGTACTCTCATTTAATTTCGATATCAAAAATCAAATGATAGGTTAATCATATAATTTAATGCATTAGTCTGCTATGCATAGCTATTCTGTCTATCAAAGTAAGGGTTATTATTCGTTACGAATGACTATAAAAGCATTGATGAAACAAAGCCGATCGATAGCTTTGAAGTTTTCTATTATTAAACTGGCATGGAATCAATTTCACTGCTGCAACAATTGTGGTCGTTTCTGTTCAACGTCATTAATTTGACAAGGAAAGCATATAATATTTGTGTTCTCTGTGTTTAAGCCAACAGTCGGGTTTCGTTTTGTATACTTTGGAGTACACAATTTATCTGCTATTGGTAGGAGGACTATTAAAATTTAATGGGTTATTTCATTCGAATTTTGGATTTCCACAATTAACCTCTAGCATGGTTGTACTAAGTATATAAAACAACGGTACCGCTTACAAACATATATAATAGAAAATATAGTATAGAAAGCGATTTAGTTATATTCTATGTGGAAAATCTTACTTAACAATAGAATGGTTTAAATTAAAACGGAAGGGTGTAAATATTTATGAAAATGCATTTAATGGTATATTCGTGCAAAAAAAAGAAGGATAATTATTGTCTCTCCTTCTTTCTTTCGTGTAAAAAAAGGAGATTTTTTTTCTATTTTTTAAATATTTTCACGTTTCAAATGCTTAACAATAATTTGTGCAAGATGTGAATAAAAATAGAGGGTGAATATCTTAACTCTTTCTACTCTAGAAAAAATTTTCAAACGCTATTTCTAAACTAACATTTTTTTTTTCTTTTTTATAAATATAGAACATACTCTTTTCTTAAAAGGGATCTTAGCGCATATTTGACAGGAATGTTGACAAATACATAAAATAAATAATGGAAATCAGTGAGTTAATCATAAGAAATCGATTTCCAAAATAAAACACATGTACTAAAAAATTTTAATTGCCTTAAATCGCAATCTGTTTTGCTATATCTAATAAATCTCCGTAACTTACAGGAGTTTTCAAGGAATACATAATTTAGTAGCTTCATACAGTTTGAGTAAGAGTATCCGGTCAGACACAATCGCTTGATAAAATAACAGAATGAATCTTCTTGTTTTTATTAAACGATCTAGAATGTTAGTTCAGGGATAAACTGTAGAAAAGATCGGAATTCAACGGCTCAGAAGACTGATGGCAACCTTTAAATTTCCCTTAAGAAGCATCAAATTTTATTTCCACTTTTTTCAATATCTTTATATTTGCATAACTTGATTTCTGCATGAGATGCAGGAAATGTGCGCATTATTTTCTCTCAAAATAAAATTGCCAGACATTTCTATTCAAGACTGGATTTTTTTTAGTTTAAGAGTTATCATGGGGTGTGGTTTAGTTTATTAAATTTCAAGATATTTGATGGACTTAATCTGTAATTAGAAATTTCAAGAAATATGTGATACTTATAATAATATTTATTCCATGAAAAATGATATTTCTTTAAAGGTATTACAAGACTATAAACTATACTTAAACTAGTGTTGTTTGGATATGATCAGATGGACATTGATTTTTTTTATTGTAAAAACAAAATATTCCAAAAGATAGCTCTAATATGCTTTACAAGAACAGTGAATCTGCAATTATTGCAATGCGAAAATTTCTAATGAGGAAAAGACTAAAAGCACAAAAAAAACTTTTCCTTGGGATGAGTACTAAATACAATGAACTACTGTTATTAGAATTAAAGTTCCTAGAGATTTTAAGAAATATGTGATACTTATGATGATATTTATTCAATGAAAATGGATATACATTTGTTAAATATATTGGAGGACTATAAACTATTTTGAAGCTAGGGTTGCTTGGACATGATCAAATGATGAATTTTTTTATCTTTGATTTTTTTTATTGGAAAAAAAAGTATTCCGAAGGATGACGATCACATATTTTACAAAAATTACATATTGCAATTATTGCAATGCAAAAATTTCTAATGAGGAAAAGTATAAAAGCACAAAAAGAACTTTTCACTCAAATGAGTACTAAATACAGTGAGCTACAGTTACTAGAAATATAGTTGCTATAAATTTCAAGAAATATGTGATACTTATGATGATATTTATAGAATGAGAAACGATAAGATATTTGAAGATTATAAACTAATCTTATGCTAAGGTTGCTTGGATATGATCAGAGGGACATTTCATTTTTTTTCTTTATTTAAAATGCATTCCGAAATATGACGCTCAAGTGTTTTACAAGAATAATGAATCTGCAATTATTGCTATGCGAAAATTTCTAATGAAGAAAGGACTAAAGGCACAAAAAAACTTTTCACTGAAATGAATACTAAATACAGTGATATACACTGAGATGCCACTGAATTAGAGATAACAAGAGATATACAAATTGTGTAGCACTGCGCATCATTTATGCGCAAGGGAGGGGACTGTGGTAACTGCATATATAGTGCGGACTGTGGTTGTTCTGGATTAGTTTTTGGAATCTCCATTATGGGTAAAGTACCTGATTTAGATGTCTTTGATCGCGGGCAAATCGTAGGGGCTAGACGCATAGGACATTCAATTTCCGAAATCGTCAGACAGCTGGGATTTTCAAGATCGACAGTGTCAAGAGTATACCAAGAATACGTGAATGGTGGAAAAAAAACTGGCAATCGATCTAACTGCAAAGGACAATTAGCCGTGACAGTGCGTGGTGAGAGATGGCTTAGTCGTATTGTACGCAGCCAGCGAAGCCAAACATTAACTGAAATTACCACTCAGTTGAATGAAGGTGCCAGTCGAACAGTCAGTAAACGGACTGTGCAACGCTCGCTTCACCATATGGGCTTCAGGAGTCGTCGACCTACTAGAGTACCATTGCTCAATGCTCGACATCGATCTGCACCTCTTGCCTGGACAAGAGAACACAGAGACTGGAGTGTAGAAGACTGGAAACAAGTGGCATGGAGTGATGACTACTTAACGCCGACGGGAGGTTGAGAATATGGCGTCAGCCTCATGAAGCCATGGATCCTGCATGCCAGGTTGGAACTGTTCAAGGGCATGGGGGCTCAATCATGGTGTGGGGTGTTTTTTCGTTGTACTGTTTGAGACCATTGGTGTCTGTACCAACCTCTATCAATGCAATTCGGTATGTAGAGTTGCTGGGGAATCACCTCCATCCATTTATGCTTTTCTGTTATCCGCAAAGTAATGGAGTGTTTCAACAAGACAACTGTACCTCTTACAAGTCCCGATTGGCTACTGGTTGGTTGGATGAGCATTCCTCTGAGTTTTCTGTCATAAATTGGCCACCTAGAAGCCCAGACTTAAACCCTATAGAGCATATTTGGGATTTTTTGGAACAAGATGTGAAAGGCCACCACACTGCACCAACGAACCTTACTGAACTATGGATAGATTTAGTCAATAGTTGGCAGGCCATTCCCGTAGAACGTTTCCAGAAACTTGTCGAATCTATGCCTCGTCGAGTGGCAGCCGTTATCAAGGCCAGAGGAAGCCCAACTCGTTACTAGACAGGTATCCCTAATTCAGTGGCACTTCAGTGTATTTTGTGAAAATGACAACTTAGAAAGTTCGTCCATGAAATGGCAGATCATTCTTGAGTACTGATGACGTTCAAGAGAATAACAGGCATTTCGGAATTGTCATTTCAGCGTATTATGAACAGATCTGTAAGTGTACAAGATGTAGACACTACATATGTTATTATCTCTAGATGCATATGATTATCTGCGCTTTGCTACATAGTCTTCGGCATGAATATACTCAGCCTCATAATGATTGTTGGCTTTATGGGGTCATATGAAGCCTACTTTTCAATATATGGTACCGTCAATATTCGAGTGCCGACTGAGTCATGATAATTCTTTGTGGGAACCTCACTAATCCACTGCATTTTCCTGTTATGATTATTTAGTATAGTTCCGTAACGACTTCCATTTTTAATTTCTTTTAAGGCACTTTAAGTTGTGTATTCACTTTCCTTTCCAGAGAATAGATAGAATAAAAAAATCCAATTTCAGTCACAAATCAAATATATAAATGCTTATATTTTAATGTGGAGAGGGAGAAATTAAATAGTTTCAAAGATGTATTATATGATCTTTAGGAAATTACAAATCATTCTTCAATTTAAAATGTCTTTAATATATATAGTAAACATTTATCATAAAACATTCATTTTAATGAAAAATTTTGAACTTTTCTGAAATTTTTCACCTTATTAGGGATTAAACTTATTATTTTTACTTTGAAAATCAATATCTTAAGAAGTGTGTTACTACAGTTAAAGACCTCGCAAAGGTTTCGTAAATTTTTGTCATGCTAAGAAATGCTCCCAACATTAAATCATAAAGGTCCACCGCCTTGTGTTTATATAAAAGTGCTGATCTTAAATAACATATTCAATAAAAAAAATTGCAACTAAATTTCAAAAAGCTGCATTCCATAGAAGAATTTGAAATTACCTAAATAATAATTATCAATGGAATTTTTAACAATGACATGAAATTCTTTGCTTACTTAGTAAATATTATTGATTTATCTGTCTGAAAAGGCATATATTGAAATCTGCTGTTGAATGGTCATATAAATAATCAATACTATAAAAAGTCAGCAATTGTTTGACGTTTGCATTTATTATAAGAAAAAGGAATTGAATCAAAATTTACATTGTCACATTTCCTTTCATTTTCCACATCTCATATCCTTTTCAATAAATGAAAGTATAAAAAAAAAATCCCAAAATTTTTACTGTTTTGACAGCTGGAACATTCAATAACCTCCTATGTCTAACTTTTATCACATCCGTCATATCTCTTTCCGTTTGCTGGTTTAGTCATAGCAATAATTCTTGCATTTCAAATTGTCTCTGGCAATAAAATTCTTCTCTTTTTCAGCTTTCTAATAATCCAGAAAAAGCCGGATAAATAAAATTCATTCCTTTTCCCTATTTCTCTATGATACTTTTTTTCGGGGGGGGGACGTCCCTCTTTTCTTCTTTTTTTTTTTATTCTTTAACATATTGTTTTCAACATTTTCACTCGTTACTTCCGAATTTTTTCATCCTTCTTTGTCTCTGTCAAAGCGGATCTGGTATTCCACGTTTCCTCCCACGTCTTTATGTTTGAAATCGTTCCAATACTACCTTAAATTACTGTCATCATCGAAATTTCCTATTTTCCTTCATTTTTAACGACTTTTAAATAGCGAAGCTAGAGACTTCGCAGAAAGAAAATCTGATTCAGTAGGAGATAAACAATAGTTTCTTATTTCAATTGGAATAATCATATATTATATCATCAGAAAAACTTCGTATAATTAATTTTGTCTTGTCGGAATCATTGTACAGAAAGATCACTTTTTAAAAGCATTAACAAATGAACTTTCATAATTTTTAGTTGAAATTTGATCCAGAAATATCTATTGCAGCAACAGTCTAGATACTAGCCCAACACAAAGTACAAAACCCAATTTTCAAAGCATTTGATTTTAAATGATGGCAAAATCATCTAAGTTTGATCTAGATCAACTTCTTGCTATCTGTGAATCATTTAAATCCCATAATCAGAAAATATATTCAATGTGTTTTACTGACACGACTGCAAAAACATAAATTCTTTTGACTCTAGCAAAGTTGATTATTGATGCAATAAAGTAGCGAATTTTCTTATAAACCTAAATTTACTAGCTCTATATAAATTTATATCCCTTTTCTAAGTACGACGAATTTTTAGTATTGTCAGAGGACAGAAATAGCATTTGGGCCCTCTATCCCCACATTTCTATTCAAACCATTTGACTGGCGCAATATAGCCTACTTTTGGCTCTTGAGCCATTAAAAATAAATTAACCAACTAACCAACCCCACATTTCTATACCATATAGATGTGAAGCATTTGATAGACTGGAAGACATGGATTTGGAATGCTTCGGAACTTCTTACACGGAATTTTTTTGGTAGAATCGAATTATGAAACTGGAACCTTCCATCTCTATAGACTATGCAATCAAGTAGCAAAATAGTGAAATGGGCAATTACAATTCTATCGATTTTAATCAATTTTCGCTGATAAAAATTTCTGTAATTTTTTTCTGTTTGTCACTATATGTTTGTACAGGTGAAGTAATTCATTTATTTATTATTTATTCAGACAACTTTCAATAAATCAAAAGTGGGACAAATAAGCATTTGAAATACAAAATTTATTTTTTTTAAATTTTAAAATTTAACAAAAGTTCAATAATTTATCATTTCAAAACTACGTTAAAATTTCCTTTTACTTCTCGATGAAATTCAAACCTTTAAATAAAGGCCTTTAATTCTTAAATGATTTCTTGCTCATTGACAAATTATTATTTGCTAACTGAAAAAAGAAGTAAATATCAATGTAAATCTTTCTAATTAGATAAAAGACTTCTTTTCATCAGTTAATCAATGCAAGATATTTTTCAGACGTTTTATCTTAAACTTCTCTTTTTCCTTATTTTTCTATATAATTAAAAAATAGCTCAGGTTAAAGACGATGACCTGGTTCTAAATGAATATTTTGTGCTAGCATTTGATATTATTTCGACTTTCACGTACATAGAATGATGTTTTATCCAAAAAATTCCAAATGTTGTGAAAACATTGTTGATACACCTTTTTAACCGTTGTAGGCTTAGTGCTGTTCTGATGTAGTAATCCAATTCGGTTATCCAACAACCAGTTGTTGATTCATTTCTCAACAACCTATATTTTAGTTGTTGTTTATTTCATTAGATGTTTCAGAACAATGAGAATATATTTAAAAATACCATTTCTTTCATCCAAAAATTCTGGTATCATCATTCATTTTTGGTTTCCCTGCATTCCAACACATTAAATCATCCCTTGAGGACCATTTATAGTGACGGAATATCAATCGCTACAAAAAGAAAATTAAGTGAACAATTGAAATTAATTGATAATCTAATAAATAACATTCATAATAAGAGCATTTTTAATTTTTAATGTGTGCAACCAGTAATATACTTTATGCATCATTCATTTTTATCTCTCGTATTTGTAGTATTGAGAAAGCTGTTTTTGTTGTTTGTGAGTTTTAGTGCCGCAAGAGCCACCCTTGGCTAAACTGCGCCAAGTATTGAGAAAGCATTGTATTCATTAAAAAAAATCGAACGTATTTTTATAACGCTTTAAACTCCATGTCATCCTGAGTTCCCAAAACACATTTTTAATATTATATCTGTCTGTCTATGACAAGCATAAATCAAAAACGCTTTTAAGCTAGAAAAACGAGGTCTTGTGTATGACTTTTTACCCAAATTTCTATAAACTTTTGAGCATTAGGAGAAAATTTGCAGGTCTGACTGTTCAAATATATGTTAACAAGGTTAAATGCAATACGAAGAGAGCTAAATAGATAAAATTATTCGGCACATGTATTTAATGTTCGAATTGTAGGCACCTAAAAATTTGTTGAGTTAATTTGAACAAGGGGTTCATCATTTTTCAGTCTATACCTGAAGAATGTTGTGAATGTGACAATCAAATCCTCAGTTACTTAAGTACATAAAATTTGTGACTATAATTACAGATCTGTGCCAAATTCTGGTTTCTATTGTATGAGAAAAAAAAGAATCTAAAATACAAATCCAATTTTCGAATACTATTAAACGTATATCAATGATTAATTGTACAGAGCAAAAGTCATTTTAATATTTTAAAACTATGATGCTGTAATTCATTCCAAGTATTCAAGGGGATAACCATACTGAAAAAGAAAGGTTCTTATCTAAGACAGGTCATTTCTGCAAATATGATTTCCATTAGAATCAGTGTATGTTGGGCTGTTAATTTAATGATTTTCCGAATATTTATAGGAAAAACAGCTTTTAGTTCAGAATATGCCGTTTCACAAGGAAAAGACTGAAAATATCGTTTAACTAAAAATGCACAGAATAAATCGAAGGAATTCAGTAACACAGGCAAACCGAAGAAATCAGATTCCCTTAAAAGCATATACACTGATGGAAAAAAAATCCCAACACTAGTAAGGAGCTGTGCTAGATAAACGAAATTTGGTAGGCGTGTTTATACATCTGAAAGATGACGTCGATTCAAATTTCGAGCTACGCGCGTAATTGTGGCGATAGTAGCGACACTATGAACATGCAAATAAGGTTTGCTTTAAATAAGCGCTGTAAGGTTCGTGATCGTTATTCACAGTTGAGATTTGACGTAGGGGTTATAGTTAGTCAATGATGCCTCTGAGAAGACGAAGAAGCCATTATCAACAGCTCACTGAGTTTGAACGAGGTCGTGATGTAGGGCTACGAGAAGGTGGGTTTTCTTTCCGCGATATTGCTGAAAGAATTGGCAGGAATGTATCCACTGTGCATGAGTATTGGCGGCAGTTGTCAAAGGAAGGTACTGAATTAAGAAGGCCAGGTTCCGAAAGGCCACGTGGTACTACTGAGAGAGAAGACCGTCGTATTCGGCGTATGGCTGTGGCTATTCGTACTGCGTCTGCAGCTGAAATTCGAGCTGCAGTTGGCACCACAGTGACACGACGAACTGTTACAAATCGGTTACTTCAAGGACAGCTTCGAGCCAGACACCCTGTACAGTGCATTCCACTGACTGCAAGCCACTGCAGTTTGCGACGTGAGTGGTGTCAAGCTAGAGCTCATTGGAGGACGGAGTGGAGATCTGTTGTGTTTTCTGATGAAAGCCGGTTCTGCCTTGATCGCAGTGATAGCCGTTTGTTGGTTAGAAAGAAGCTAGGTGAACGCCTGCTACTGACCTGTCTGCGGCCTAGACACACAGGGCCTACTCCTGGAGTTATGGTTTGGGGAGCAATTTCGTATGGCAGCAGGAGCACTCTCGTGGTTATCCCACGCACCCTGACTACAAATTTGTACGTCAGTCTAGTGATACAACCTGTTGTGCTACCATTCATGAACAGCATTCAAGGGGGTGTTTTCCAACAGGATAACGCTCGCCGTCATACCTCTGTTGTAACCCAACATGCTCTACAGAGTGTCGACATGTTGCCTTGGCCTGCTAGATCACCAGATCTTTCTCCAATCGTGCACGCATGGGACATCATTGGACGACAACTCCAGCATCATCCACAACCAGCATTAACCGTCACTGCATTGACCTCCCAAGTGCAACAGGCATGGAACTCCATCCCACAAACTGATATCCGACACCTGTACAACACAATGCATGCACGTTTGCATACTTGCATTCAAAATTCTGGCGGTTACACCGGTTACTAATGTACCAACATTTCACATTTGAAATGGCTCTACCTGTGATCTTGAAACTTTAATAAATTAAATATGTTACCTAGACAAATATATTCCTAAACTTTCATTACTGTACAATAATTTTTTCTTGGTGTTGGGATTTTTTTTCCATCAGTGTAATATGTGATGGAGTTTAAAGATTTACTAAAATGGAGTTTCTTGACGAAAGAGAATTCACTTTTAGCAGTCAGTAGGTCACAAAACTGATGTCACTACTCGAGTGAATGCGAAGTGAATGAGAAATAACTACAGCACAGATATTACGACGAAGATTATATTTATATATACAATATGTATAGACCAACAGTGATGAATTTCCATGCGGAAATATTTCAAACCGTCTTGTATATTTCCATAAATAATTAACCTATCTGTACCAAATATCACACAAATTCCTATTTATCACATTCCGCGCTCAAGAAGGCCTTTTAATGCGTTTGTTAAGACAAATTTATTTAATATTACATCCGTATTAGTTAATAAAGCGATTTATATAGACTGGTACTTTTATATTTTTTATTTTAAAGAATAAGTAACAAAAAAGTGTCTGTAAATAAGTATTAGAGGCAAACTTCATCTTTCAGCACGAACAAACGATCCAAATTATACTGAGAGGATTATCAAGTCATAATTATTATACTCATACAAGTCATACTTATGCAAGCAAGAACTACACAAGCCACAACAATAACAGAATTAAATGTTATTGAAAATTTAGTGTTTCAATTGAAGAAATCCGACCACAAATATAAAATTACATGTATAAATGATCTCGAAAAATTCTTAAGAGAAGAGTGGGAACTATTTCAGTTGAGACAATCAAAAATTTGGTCATATTAATGCCTAAGTGATTAAAATCTATCGTCAAGTCAAAAAGTTTTGTAACTAAATATTAATTGTTGCACCAAAATTAATAAAATTGTATAAAATTGTATTGTAAAAATGTGATAATCTTTTTTGTGTAAACGCTATATTTATTTTTATATAAAATAAATTTTGCTTCTGGATTTTTTTTATGCATAATTGGTATGAGATGAATCTGAATATCATTAGTAAAATCCACAATTTTCTTAAAATAAAATATAGCCAGCAGCCAAAATATAGTAAAAACTTAATTTATACGTTGAAGTACACACTCAGTTTTTAGACAGACTCTATGTTTCTTAAATCTCTGCTAACAACTTACTAGCCTCAATGGTTAAATTCAATATGCAAATAAAATAATGATTCATTCTAATTATGTACTGCATGTAAATATCCCAAACATCGAAATGTCGACTTTATGCATTAAAATTTCCATATTGTTTTAGGGCTCACCAATCCAGACAAACGAAAACGAACCCAATTTGAAACCCAGACGATACCACAGAGAATGTTTTAAAATAGTTTGTTTTTGAATTCGGTCGGATCGAAATTTGAAATTCTTGTTTATATTTGCATTGAGAAAATTCGATCACTCCTGAAAACTATTCGATTCTTTTTGGATTTTTTCTTCTAGGTGAAATATTCCGTTTTTCCACTTTCTGAAAAAATTCTTCTTTAGCTTGTTTCTTTACACAAGCTGCGAGGCATCATTATTTGTAAATATTTTTCTTGATGCATCTGACACGCACTTAAAATTAAAACTGAAAAAAGAAGAGCCACCAGATTATATTTCTAATGAATTGTTATTCGAGGCGTTTGATATTCTTTCTACAAAAATCTATTCTACTTGTTATATTTCAAACTTAATATACTTTTGTTTTCAGTTAAAAAATCGAATAATAAAACAAATCTTATTCCCTAAGATTTCTCATATTACGAGTCAAATTTTGAATGAAAAATTGATAAGAGAAGTTTCAATTACAATCTAAATTCGATTTCATTTTGAAATAAAAAAAATAATATTTCTCCCTAAAAATAATTTAGGCAGTTACATTTTATTTTCACTGAATTTCTGAGATTATAAAAAGTTATTATCTCAAATCATAATCGCTAAGGTATATAAGAAAATAAAGAAAGTAGATTAAAATGTCGGTTTTTTGCGAAGTTATGCAAATAAATTATTTAATATTTCTAATGTTTAAACAGGTTTCTTTATAAAACTTGAATATTTTTAATATATTTTATCGAAGATTATATTGATTTTTATATTTACATTTACATATATTTCAGTGCTATTTTATGTCGTCAGATGTGTAAATATCACCAAACGCTTTAACAATTATCTTTGACACCATTTGGCATTCTGATAAATGTGACATACAAAAAAAAAGAAAAACTATTTCTAAAGTTTCTTATAATATGGTGCACGACACTTCTTACTAGTTTTAAAAAAGAAACTCTTTTTTTTTTATCATCAATGAGATCAATTTCCTATTTACAATGTCTCTTGGAACACTTTTTAAAACTGGTATTTAAAACAACCTCAAGAAAAACTATTTTCGACGATGGTTGCAAATTGAAGTTAAATAAAAATCCGTTCAAACAAGACAGACAGGAAGCAAATTACTTTTTTACTGATACTTAGAGAAAAAATTTCCAAATGAAAGAATGAACACGAAAATGAAAACGAAATAAAAGAGGATAAATAAAAATAAATCTATAAAAAAAGAAAAAAAGGGAAGGGATTACAACTGAAAAAAGAAAGAACGAAATAAAATATTTTATTCTCGAAGCCATTTATTTATAGTTGACATGCTAGAAAAAAGAAGAACTTCATTGTCAAAGTTTCTTTGTAATAAAAGAATTATTACTATTGCCTACACCACCATACGGAGCAACACGGAATTATAATTATTTGACATGGAAGTTAGTATTAGACGGAGGAAGTCATTGAATATTTCAGTAGCTCACACTGTTATAAAACAAGAGTTTAATTTCTCTTTTGCTTTCAGGTATTGAAAAGAAGATAAGACATGGAAAGATCTTGGAAAGAAATAGAACAAGTTGAATGTAGGAAAATTGGAAAGAGAAATAAAACATGAAGATGAAATTTTTGTTTTTCTTCATTACGATTTCTTTTCTTTCATAAGTGAAAGTCGTATTGTAGCAGCTCTTGTATACTAACCAGATTGATTATAATGACGCCAGAGACTGTACCATCTGAAGTCTTGTCGCACGTTGATTCAGTTCATATAAAACGATGGCTTGTGCTACATGCTTGTATATATATATATATATATCAATTGATGAATTGTAGCATATAATATCTGAGAGAAGTAATTTTTTATTTGTAATATAATTGAATGATACTTTTTTGGAATATATTTAGCAGGCAATATAATTATTTCAATCTTAAAAATAATGTGATAGGGCACTCTCCCAATTCTGCATGGATTAAAAATTATCTAATTTGAATGCATGCCTATATATCATCCAAAATTCAGTACATTTCATTTTTCACTCTTTTATTCCATTCAAATTACTTTTTAATCGTTAAGATAGAATTTTAAAAACGAATTTTTCATTCATTTCCTGATACTCTGGAAATTTCAAATTTTATACATGCATATATTCTCGATAAATCTATATTATTTTAATCAAATGTGAAATAGTGAATATTTTTCTGGCAAGATGTGACCTTTGGTCAATTTAAGAGAAACTGTTACAAGATTCTAAAATAATTATAAGTCAAAACATTTTTTTTAATTCCAATTTTCTACACTGAGACAAGTGTTCATTCATCTTCCTTTACAACACTGGCAGAATCATCGAAACATATTGGTGCAATATTAGCTACAACTATTCTTAATACTGTAACATTACAAAGTAATTTTCATACATAAGTAGTTTTTATTCGCAAAAACGAAAAATGCGATAAATTATTAATACATTCAATTCAAAGATATATTTCAGTTAGTGTGTTAAAATGAAGTAAACCATTTGTATTAAAAATCAATCTAAAATTCTTAAAATGTGAAACATTGATTCAAAAAATATTCCTTGATATTAAATGTATAGAAATCTTCTTTGTATTATAATCATTTTTAATTATTTAATATTGCATTCACGCACGTCTTAAATTTTTAACGGGGGGTCGCCTTATTTTTAATTTAAAAAATTGTTTTTCTTTTCCAATTGAGCAAAAACTTGTTATTAGGGATTTATTTTTATTAATTCGTTCATTCGCCCATTCAGAGGTGTCTATGAAAAAACTGTATGTTTTAACAAAAGCAACTTATTAACGAAAATTTGATTATAAGTTGCAAAATTCTTGAAAAAACTTTTTCGCTGTTCCAATAAGTATGCAAACATAGTACGTATACAATAAATGTTTTTGATGTCAAACAGATTGTAGATATTTATTGGATATTTTAAAGCAGAAATCAATAATTTTACACAAAAGATCTTGCTACACTATGTCAGTGACTTTAGAGAAATGATAGAAAACACAAACTAGGATTTTTTGCCAACAGTTCATTGACTGGCTAGACAGTTTTGATAAAAAACTTTCATCACTTTCATCAGAACATCAACCTAACTATTTTGATCTCCTTTTCTATAGCTTTCATTCATACGTTATTACAAAACATAGTTTTAATAAAAACTATATTTTAGACTGTATGCATAATGAAACAAAATCAGCGATGAAAAAAAAGGACTTGAAGGTTTCTTTGAAAAGGGGAAAACTCATAAAGAGTGTATAAGCATCTATGATAACTATATTTTAGACTGTATATGTTTAGTATTATGAAACAAGTCGTGTGTAATATCCAAATAGATACGTTTGCTACTTCAAAATATTTTTGAAAATAATTGTAAATTTGTATTAGGTTAATTTAACAAAATTATGTTTTTTACTGTGCCAAAAAAACTATTGCATTATGAATGAAAGCTATTCTTTTTAAAATTCTTCAATATAAATAAAATGGTCCGCGTGAGTTGAGTAAGCGTGCATAAGCAGTGACAAAAACAATTGACAAGTTAGTTTTCCTTGATAAATAGAACTTTAAATATAAATAGCACACTAATGAGTAGTGCAAGCATGTTTTTTTTTTCTTGCACATATTATAAATGATTTAACAAAATATTTGAACAAAGAAAAACCACAAAAAGTTTCTAAATTGAAAAATTTTAGAAGCCTTTTAAATAAACATATGCAGATCTTTATGTCAAAAAAGCGAGAATATACCTATGAAAATTTTCTAATACATCGCATAGAAATAAAATGCAAGCAGTTTTAGTTGCATGTACTTTGACTTTTATAACGATTTTTAAACGTCGTGGTGCCAATTCGGGCAATTTTTGGTAGTATTTGAGGGTATTTTATCCCATTCTTCTCGCAACACTTGTTTTAAATGGGTTTTATTTCTAATTTTGTGTTTTTAAATCATTTTTTCGACTGTAGTCAAGATATATTGAATATCATTTATATCAAGGTACTCGGGTAGTGTGTTTAACTGCTATATACAAGGAATAAGAAACCCTATTTTGACATTATTTCCATTCTGTTTAGCGTCTTTGTACTGCTGTGAGATGAAATTTCTATCTAAATTTGAAATTTTTAACACTTTCTTTTAGTTTTCTGTGAAATAAGCTAAGTAAACCATATCGTCCAGAATGCCATCTACTCAAATTAAGTTTCTGACCCCGAATGAAAGCATACAACCCTAAATCATGATGAAGATAATACCATGTTTTACTGCAGGATATTGATTGTTTGTATCGAAAACAGTATTATGCTTTTTCCATATTGGGCGACGGCATTCGCTTCTAAAAATGTTTAATTTTCTTTGATCAATAAATATAACTGTCTTCCAAAAGTTATTGGTGATAAGTTTTTGCAAACTTTAAGTGCTTTTTCTCAATTTTCGTTTTTCTGCTTTTTCTCTTTAACAATTCAACTTTTATGTCCAACAAGTCTAATTATTTTCGAATGGTTTCATCCTTTCAATTCTGCCTGGGATTCAATAAATGTTTTGCTG
>JAPMOQ010006957.1:85175-99367 GCA_026543055.1 Argiope trifasciata
TTTCTCGAAAGAAAAAAGCAACGTCTTTTCATCAGACAATTTTTGAAAAAGAAAATGGGCCGGAACAAAATGTTCCACAATTCGATATTTTATCGAAGGAGCTCTTGCTTTGTATTTCCTTCTCTACAATCAACGAATATCGATATATATTTTTAAAAACATTTTCTGCTCTGGAATTCTTAACAAGGGCTTTACTCCAATCTTTTACGAGATAGAATGTTCTGTTCCGTCAAAGAATTTGGGTGAATTATTACCATAATTTCAAATGTTCCGTTCTTTAAGTATTAAATAGAATCCTTTGCCTTCAGGTTTTTATCATTAATTCAAAAAATTGCTCTAAGTTTGAAAAGTTCTTTCCTTTTAATAATTTCTTTTCTCAATTCTCATGCAGTGCACTTGAATGGAGTGTATTTAATTTGATTTTTTTCTGTTGCTGAAGATGTTTCTCTTTTCGCTGCATAAGTTAAATTTGCCCCTTCTCACTGAAGCTTCGATCATGTTCTTGAAGAACATAACTCGCACTTTTAGGAAGAGGCTGTATACCTTTTTCTTAAGTTTTCGGTTTGTAATTAAGTATTGCTTCAGTGCAGAAAAAAGGTAATTAAAAATCTGTAATTAAAAAAACTTTACGAGTAAATTTGAGTGTTTATTCAATCTGACTTCTTTCCTCAGGTTCATTTTTTGTCGCGCTTCTGGTTGGTTCTTTTTTATTTCTTCTACTTCTTCTTCTTTTTCAAATGATTCTTATGTTTACTAGCTTGAAACGTCGGATATCAATTTTAATTATTATTCTGATTTGTATTCAAAACTGTATTTTTATCTCATGAATGAAATTTTGTTTTATTTAATGACCTTTTCTTAAAACTGTGGTGTGAAGAAATTTCGCTTCCCAGTTTTGTAAATGAATTTCAATTGAATCTTAAACGTATCGTGAGAAATTAAAGTTGAAATTGAGAATTAATACAAATGCTGAAATAGTGCTTATTTCACAGATTAATCGCACAAATTTCGGACTTCTGTGAGTTTGTTGGTTTGATTGGAAATTTCAAGAGAAAGATTTCTTTTTTAATTATTTTTATGTTAAGAATAATAAAACAAAATAAGAGTTAAACAAATATTTTCATGTCTTTTTTAAAAAAAACTTTTTTACAGATAAAACAAGTGGAAGCAATCTCCCAAAAACTTTCTCGCATAATCTCTAATAAAGGTTTTATCACAGAGACCACCTTGCATACCATTGGCATTCAAAACCTACGTTATATTAATCTTTGGCCTTAACTTCCCTTTTTTGCTGAATCTAATGTATGCCTTAGCGAATGTTTTAGCTATAATTTCTGACTCGTGATTAATAGTATTCAAAACTAAAATCTGTGTTTTAAATATTGCTTTCTCCCCTGACTGAAACCTAAATAAGACACCTTTATTTGTGATAGCAAAACTCCAAGTAAGGTTCAAATTCGGAATTGATAAAGTCACTACATTTTGGTAAATCAAATTTACATATTCCTAAGAGTATAGAAGGGTAAAGAGAGACCCCTTACTTGATTTTGGTACTTGATACTTTATTCATTGGTTCTCTTTACTATAGATGTAAAATATGTTTCCCAAATTTTCTCACTCTGGACAGACAGACTTTCCCTGAGTGAATTTATCTCAAAATCTGAAATATACCTACAAATTTGGCACGAAGACAGCATACCAAATTTTTTGCCGTCTATATCAAAGTAGATGTAAACGTATGAGTTACTAACGTATGAACTGCTAACAGCGCTTGTTTAGAATGCAACATCAAACATTTAGAATTGTATTGTAAACGACTAATAGTACTTGTTTAGAACGTAACATCAAATTTTTGAATTTTATTGTAGGCTACTAACAGCATTTGTTTAGAATGTAACATCATTCGAACAGGAAAGAAAGGATAACTTTCTGAAAGGAAACTTTTAATGTACAGGGTGGTTTTAATTAAAGTTCCACTTTGTAATGTTCATAAAGAGAAAGCTTCTAGACCGAATGTTATCAGACTGTGTACAATAATTTTAAAATGGTCATGTGAATTTTTCGTCAACATAAATCGAAACTTCATGACCAGGAGCGAATTTTGGCAGATTGTCAAGACAACAGGAAGACATCGGTTAAAAATATACTTCATCTTTGCAGAAAAGTGTTACAAACCATATTCAATATAGCTTCCATCATTTTGTGAAAGCAAGTTAAATCATATTTCTGTATTCTCAACAGTAACTCTTAGCATATCAGGTGGAATGTTACGCACGTGTCATGCACCATTTTGCATCTTTCAGTTTAGCAAAATTAATTAGATTATCACCATAAAACGGAAATTTGAGATAACACAAGAATATCATGCTTTATGACACGTATCAGAAAAGATTAAACACATTTTAAACTAATACTACCATGTATTTTCGTTAAAAGCATTGTTATTTTTAAATAAAATTTTATCAAAAAAATCATCATTTACTTCGACGGGGAATAATAAGGCATATTCAAGTTAAAAAACGAAAACAGAAAAATCCTTTGAAGTTCACTTGTTTCTTTCGAATTGGTATTTCTAAACGAAACAAACTACATACTGAGTGCTGTTTATTGGATAAAACACTTCCGAATTCAAAAACCGATTTCCCAGCTGTTGAACTCCCTACTATCAATACCGTCACCTTTTTACTTTGAGTTTATGTTATTTCCCCAGGTGTTCGTTCGACAAATCCTTTTTTTTACCTGTTTTTTTACTGTATATGTTATAGTACAGAAGAGATCGAATGGATCCATTATTTCCTTTTCTTGCTTTTATTAATTTTTATTTTTCTTGAAAGCAAAAAGCAACGTTTTTTCATCAGGCAATCTTTGAAAAAGAAAATGGGCCGGTACAAAATGTTCCACCATTCGATATTTTATCGACGGAGTTCTTGCGATGTATCTCCTTCTCTGCAATCAACGAATATCAATATATTTTTTAAAAAATATTTTCTGTTCTGGAATTCTAAACTAGGGCTTTACTCCAATCTTTTACGAGATGGAATGTGCTGTTCCGCCAAAGAGTTATGATGAATTATTACCATAATTTCAAATTTTCCGTTCTTTAAGGTATAAAATCGAATCCTTTGCCTTCAGGTTTTTATCTTTAATTCAAAACATTGCTCTAAGCTTGAAAAGTTCATTCATTTTTATAATTTCTTTTCTCCCTTCTTATGCAGTGCACTTGAATGGAGTGTATTTAATTGAATTTTTTTCTGCTGCTGAAGATGTTTCTCTTTTCGTTGCATCAAGTAAGTTTGCGCCTACTCGTTGAAGCTTCGATCTTGTTCTTGAAGAACGTAACTCGCGCTTTTAGGAAGAGGCTGTGTACCATTTTTTGTTAAGTTTTTGGTTTGTAATTAAGTATTGCTACAGTGTAGAGAAAAAGTAATTAAAAAGCAGTAATTAAAAAAAAATTCACGTGTAAATTTGAGTGCTTATTCAATCTGACCTTTCTTTCCTGAAGTTCATTTTGTGTCGTTTTTTCGTTGGATTTTTTTTCTTCATCTTTTTCGAATGATTCTTAGGCTTACTAGCTTGAAGCTTCGGATGTAAATTTTAATTCCTATTCTGATTTGTAGCAAAAGCTGTATTTTTATCTCATGAATAAAATTTGGGTTTATTTAAGGACTTTTTCTTATTATTGTGGAGTGAAGAAAAAAATTCACTTCTCAGTTTCGTAAATGTATTTTACGAAAATGAATTTCAAATGAATCTTAATCATATGGTGAGAATATAAAGCTGAAATCGAGAATTAATACTAAAGTTTTGAAATAGTGTTTATTTCACAAATTAATTGCACCAGTTTCAGACTTCTGCGAATTGGTAGTTTTATTGTAAATTTCAAGTGAAAGAGTGTGACTTTCTAAAATTCTTTTTATGTTAAGTGTAATAAACAAACAAGACCTTTAAAAAATATTTCTTTTTTCAAATCTTTTTCACAGATAAAACAAATTGAAGTGATCTTCCAAAAACTTTCTCACATAATCTCAAACAAAGTGTTTATCACAGGGTTTTTTACACATTGACGTGAAATAGCTACGATACATTAATCTTTGGCTAAAATTTCCCTTTTTTGTTGAATCTAACGTATGTTTTAGCCAATGTTTAAGCTATTATCCCTGACTCGTGTTCAATTATATCCAAAACTAAAGTTTGTGTTTTAAACGGGTTTTTCTCCCCTGACTGAAACCAAAATTTGACGTTTTTTGTTTACTTGTGATAACAAAATCCCATACCGAATTTGATAAAGTCCCTACATTTTGGTATATCGAATATACATATTCTTAAGGCTAAGGGTTTCTTGTTACCGATAAAGAAACAACCCCTTCCAGATTTTGGCTCAAAATTTACTAGCTCTCTACATTATTAATGTAAAATATATATTCCGAATTTTACCTCTCTCGCTCTCTTTGTTTTAAAGTTATCGTATTAAATTATATTCGAACAGCTGTACTGACAGATTAACTCTGAGCGAATGTATTTCAAAATTTGAGATTAATCTACAAATTTGGTTTTAAGACTGCATACCAAATTTCTTACCGTCTACATCAAAGTAAATCTAAATGTCTTAATTGTATTAAATTATTATCTTTGTCACAGAGAGGTAAACGGACATTATCCAAAAATATATTTTTCGAATTCAGGTATATTTAAAAAGTGGAGATTTGTCAAAATCTAGAATTCGAATTTTTTGAAGATCGCTATATTTTCTGTAAACTGCTTATGCTTGAAATTAGTAAATGAATATAGTAGATACGATTTCAAAACTATTAAATTAAGCAATTCAAATATTACAACAGTATAACACGAATGTTTTTCAATCGTCGGTACAAACAAGTAAACTGCTTATCAGAAGGTATGGGTCTATTTGAAAATCTTCACGATACCGATTCGCTGTTACTTGCAGCATTCAGTTGCCGCCTCATATATCTTTCCCAAAGAATTAATACAGGACTGAATCAGAAGCTCTATGCATGTTTAAATAGAATTCTAATAGACATATTTGTCTAATTTTTTAATCAAGCAATACAATTGAGCAGCTAAAAAAAACTAGTCTATATGTTTATGGGTGAGATTAATATTTACTTTTACTCTATCTACCGTTGAAGTTTATTGCAAAACTTTTGAATTATATTATAAATGACTAACAACACTTGTTTAGAATGTAACAGGAGAACTTTTGAATTATATTGTAAGCGACTAATAGCACTTGTTTAGAATGCAATTTCAAATTTTTGAATGATATTGTAAACGAGTAACACCATTTGTTTAGATTGCAGCATCAAAACTTTTCAATTTTACTGTAAACGACCAATAACATTTGTTTAGAATGTAACATCCTTCGAAAGGGAAAGAAATGATAAATTTCTGAAAGGAACCTTCTAATGTAAAAAGTGGTTATAATTAAAGCTCTACTTTGAAATGGTCATAAAAGCAAAGCTCTTAGATTTGATGTTATCAAACTTTGTAATATTTTAAAAATGGTCATGGGAATTTCTTGGCCACCAAAATAAATCAAAACTTCATGACCAGGAAAGAAATGGGGCCGTATGCAATATTGTAAAGCCTAATATAAACATGAAGACATTAGTTTAAAATATGTTTAATCTTTGCTGAAATGTGTTGCAAATCTTGCACAATGTAGCTTCCAACATTTTTTTGCATTAAATAAATCGCATTGCTGTAATCGCAGATAAATCGCATTGTTGTTTTATCAGCAGTAATTGTTAGCATATCAGGTGGAATGTTACGTACGTGACGGCGTAGCGCATCCTTCAGTTTTACCTAATTAACGAGATTATCAAAATAAACAGGACATTTGAGATAACACACGCAGATCAGGTTTTTTAGCACGTTTCAGAAATGGTTAACCACATTTTAAACTGATATCTCCATGTTTTATTTTGCTTAACAGTATTTATGCAGAGCCCTAGCACCCCTAGGGGTGATTTCAAGTACCTTTTAGACGAGGGCGATAAGAAAATCCCACGACATCCTTTAAACTATTGCTAAGTTTAATAACATTTGGTTCAGTAGTTTTCCTTTTATGACCATTTTAAAGTGAAACTCTTGTTATATCCAGACTGTAAATCTGCCTATAGCCTGATTTCTATATATTTTACAAAGTAAATCAATGCATGTGTACAAAAAACATGATTATCTCAGTAAAACTTTATTTTATATTATTTCTTATAAATCCTAACATAAACCGGAAATATTAATATTTTTAAAGCTATGATGTGAAAAATAATTTACGATAAAAATATTATATTCAAGGCAATGACAAATAGTTTGAAAATCAAACAGCTACTGTACATGGTGTCAGTTGCAGTTTATGAACTGATAGCGAACCACTCCGCTAAAGAAATACAAAATTTGCATACAAGAAGCACACTATATACTATGATTCAAACATCCTTTTGCTGCTGATTTATGCCAATTTACTATGTGAAATACCTCTTCACGATTTATCCACATCAACTGGCAACACTTCAGAAGCAGAACGGCTGTTCAAAAAAATTGACTGAAATAACTTCGAAACGAGGAATGAATCCAAACAACTTTTTAAAAAACAAAAGTTTATCCAGTTGTGAATTTTATCTTCTATTTGTGTTTTTTCTTAGAAATATAACTGCAAGAAGTTTGTAACATTTATATTTAAGATGTTTTAAAGCATCACAAACTTTTGAAATGACCATGAAACTCCTTGCATTCCGTTCGTAAAAAATATCAAATGGTTTCGAGGAAAATTTAAAATGTTTTTATGTGTCGTGAGAGATGAAAACTAGTTATTGGGAAAATGTTATAGCTGCAGAAAGAAAAATTGCTCCTTATTCCTTTTTATCTCTTCCATGAACTGGCATAAAACCTGAAAAGGAATGTGTTTTATATACTAATCGACTGTTAGATTGTTCTTAAAGCGATCAAACTTCTTTTATAGTAAAGTGACATTTCATTTTTAAACCAATATTATAAGAAGAAAAGGTTATGCAGGAAGATACTTTCTGGCAGACTATACAATTATACTCAGAGAAAAAATTCTTTGTTACTAGATTTGTGATAAAATATTAAAAAGTAGACATGTATGTGTACATCAATTTGTTCTAAATTATGATATCTATTATATATTTTAATGATGATTGTTTATTTATCATTGCATTGAATTTATTGTGAAAAATTTGAGCCAGAAAGTGTGTTCTTGCATAACCTTTTTTCTTTTTATATTGGTATGAAAATGAAATGTCAGTTTATTATGAAAAAAGTATGCCTGCTTCAAGATCACTCTAACAGTCGATTAATATATAAAATGCATCCCTTTTCAGGTTTTATGCCAGTTCATGGAAGAGATAAAGAGAATTAAAGAGCAATTTTACTCTCTGGAGCTATAATATTTTCAAAATAACTCGTTTTCATCTCTCACGACACATAAAAACATTATAAATTTTCTTCGAAAATATTTGGTATTTTTTTCGAACCTACTGCAAGGATTTTCATGGTCATTTCAAAAGTTTGTGATGCTTTAAAACATCTTAAGTATAAATGTTACAAACTTCTGCAGTTATGTTTCTAAGCAAAAACTAAAATAGAAGATAAAATTCACAACTGGATAAACTTTTGTTTTTTAAAAGTTGTTTGGATTCATTCCTCGCTTCAAAGTTATTTCAGTCAATTTTTTTGAACAGCCATTCTGCTTCTGAAGTGTTGCTAATTAATGTAGATAAATCCTGAAGAGACATCTCACATAGTATATTTACATACCTCAGAAGCAAAATGGTGCTTGAATCAAAGTATATAGTGAACTTCTTATCTGGAAATGCAGTGTATCTTCAGCAGAATGGTTTGTTATCAGTCCGTAAACAAAAACTGACACCATGTACAGCAGCTCTTTGTTTTTCAAACTATTTGTCATAGTTTTTAATATAATATTTTTATCGTAAATTATTCTTCACATTATAGCTTTAAAAATATTTATCTTTCAAAGTATTTATAGATTATGTTATTTACACGATTCTACATAAGATTCAATTTTTTATACCTCATTGGATTCTGTTTTTGATACTAATTTAGAATCTTTTTTGTTATTAAATTAAATTCTATTTTTAGATTATACATGATTTCAACGTTATATAGCCAAGACTAGTAATAGTAGTAACGATTCAAAAATATTTCAAATGGGAAAAATTTGGTGAAAATTTGGAACTGAATACACAACAGATGTATGCTGTTCTTCTGACTAATAAAATGAAATGAGTTGAATGCCCTGAAAAACTAAGCCTATTGATATATTTTTAAAATCTTAAATAATTTTGATATTATTCAAGATTCAAGATTCATAGATTCGAATCAGATTTGACAATACTTAGGTCAAATGTGTTTTGAACAAGATTATAAACAGAATATTATAACCATAAATGACAATGTTGATGTTACTAACACGAAATAATTTCCTCCTGATGTGTTATTTCTCTTGATAGTTTAAATCAGGAACTACTTTTTTTCAACTTTAAAGATTGCTGAAAAAACTTGGATAAAAATTGTTTCTTCTCCAATTGGAGATTTGTAGAAGAAATAGTTTTTATTTTTAAGTGTTCTCTATTATTCTACTATACAACTTGTTAAAAAAAATGTGGAACAAAAAAGAATCTTTGAAGAGGATCACAATTTCAAACTATTTCAAACAAGAAGGCGAAGGTGAAAATGAAAAACCAAAAACGCCCTAGCAAAGACAAAAAGAAATGAAAAAATGTGAAAGAAAAAATAAATTAAAAGTTACGAAAGATCACAAAAATATAGGAGACGAATGGAAAAAAATAGCCAGATCAATACTAGAAAGAGGGAGGGGGAGGGAAAAGAATGACAAACTAAATTTATTCTCGATGCTATTTATTTATTGTTGGCAAGCCAGAAAGGAAGAGAGTTTTATTCCCAGAGACCATTTGAAATACAAGAGTTATTGCTGTAAGCACATCAGCAAATGGAACGAGATTTGACACTAGCGATACGTGTTAGACGGAAGATATTATTGAATGTGTCAGCAGTCGGTCTTTTGGGAAGAATAAGGCTTGTCCTTTCTCTTATTTTTATTCACTGAAAATTGTATGAAACTCGAAAACAGAAATGAAAAGTGACGAAGCAAACTTTGACTTAGTTAAATTTGGTTTTTCTTTTCTTTCAGAAGTAAAACCGAAAAGATACTGACTAATATAAGCTATTTATTACGTAAGCAAGCTCAATGATTTATGGAATATGAAATATTTTAAAGATAATTAAATTAATTGCATATGCAACAAATGAATTAGACTTTTTTTGTTTCAAAAATTTTTTTGTATTTAATTTATTGATTATATAATCCTGAATTTTGGTTGAAATAATGCACTAATATTTCATTTAAAACTTTTTACATCAAAGTAGGTTTTTAAAACATAATTTCAAAGCTTTTATGTGACTTCGGTGCAATATATCTAGAATTTGGATTTTATGCAAAAAATATTATAGTTTTCATTTGCTTTACTATTTAGAAAGCAAAAGAACATGTGATGTATATTATCTACTCTTGTGCTTTTTACTGGTCATTTTTACAGAACATTTACTTAATTGTTCAGAATGAAAGTGAAAACTTAATTCTAAGTTTGGTTTTGTTCAAAATATTTCAGGAATTCTGGGTCTTTTGCAACACAAAATCAGTAAATTTCACTCGTTTTTTTCTAGCCATGCATATTCCAAGTTCCATTGTAATTCTTCAGGATTACATGGAAATCCAGTGTCTACATGAAAAAGATTTATAATTTTGATGCAAACCGAAGTTGTGGTGCAAAAAATTTTAAATTCTTGAATTTCTAAAAATAAAATATTTTACCTTTTTGTTAAAAATGAAACATAACGTCTTCAACTATGCTTTCAAATACTGGAAAACAAAACATGTAAACAAGTGCTTAAGTGATATCAAGCATAAATTATATTTTTAATTTCATTTCTTTTCAAATTATGCTAACAAAATAGACTTAAAATATGCAGTTTTACATGTGTTAACCCGGAATTTCAATGAAACAAACTTTCTGTGATTTTTTTGTACGAGAAATAAGATTGTTATAATCCCGAAATATTTTTAGATAATATAAAAGTATGCAAACACGAAATATACAGTGGTTCAAAAAATTAAGAGTACACCTTACTGTAACTTGATAAACACTACCTCCAATATAAATAGCACATTACATAGAAGAGAAAACATTTTTTAATCACACGTCGCCCTCAGACATTCCTTAAAACTATCAATTCAAAAGCAAAGTAAAAGGACAAGCAACCTTCTTCCTCCGCTACACAAGCTCTTTTCTACATATCATATAACAAAAAAACTAGAACCCTCAACAGCTGCAGCAATCTCAAAAATCGTTTCTGCAGACGTCACTAATGGCGGAAACACACCACACAAACTGTGTCATTGCGTAAAATTCTATTCGAAGTAAAGTAGTTTGCAATTACGTCATTTATAAGTAGTTACAATCGTTATTATGGTGTTTCATTCTAATATTTTCTTTGCGATAATAGTTAACCAGAATCGTCGACTTTCTGAGCCATTTCATTTTGAGTAAAAAAATATGATACCGTTTTCTGTACATTTAAGGAATAAACAATGCCTCCTATCAATTGCAACCACCTGTCGGGAGTGATTAATATTTTGTATCTTTTACTGTCAAACAGTATATTTTTGGCCTTAAAAAATGTATACTGCTAGCTTGTGCCGTTAGATTTAAAAGGGTTCTAAAAAAATTTAAGGATATACCAAACATACTAAACAATTAATATTCACGGAAATATGTATTAGCAGAAAACTGTAATGTGCCTCCAAGTGGCAAAAAAAGAATGAAAAAATCAGCCGAAGTGTCATCCTTCAAACTTTCTTGTATATACTGTAATAACGATGTTATTCCAAAAGACGTCTCA
Source organism: Argiope trifasciata (assembly GCA_026543055.1). Lineage (NCBI taxonomy): Eukaryota > Metazoa > Arthropoda > Arachnida > Araneae > Araneidae > Argiope > Argiope trifasciata. Next base: position 96,159 of record JAPMOQ010006957.1, read on the forward strand.
TTGGCATGCAATAGTTGCGAAATATTATCTTTTCGCGCGAATTTAGCGTTTTTGTTAAATCTATTCTTCATCATTGAGCTATCTGACAATTAATCCTTATCAAGTGGTGAATCCAGAATAACCACGCTTTTTCAATCCAAATGAAAAAATAATCAACACAAAACTTCATTTGATGTCGAAAAATAACATACTAATTTTGATATATTTAAGTCATTGTGTTTTTGAGTTATCACATTTACATATCGCTAGAAACAGAAACCAACTAATGGTCAATCCCTACTTGGATTTGGTTCTAAAATTGATGCCGAGAATGTAGATGTTTATTTTATTTATGGAATTTTATCTCTTGTCTTAATTTAATTATTTTTACTTTTAACTATATTATCTGTGGTATTGTCATGGGCATGAACTTATAGATCAACTATTTATCCAAAAGATATATATAACTACAATTTCTGCTGAATCAGCTGGTCATTTGATGCAGCTAGCTAACATTAAAATAGCAAGAAAGTACTAAAAAGAAATGTCATACAATAGCATTCTAAGTGATTAACTGTATTCCATACTTATATTACCAGCGGGTGACCGAGCTCCGCTCGGAGAAAACAGGTATCGAAGCTGACTCGAAGATTTAAATTTTCAATTGTGATTTATCAAAACAATACATGCCATAAGTGTGTTGAAGTTCAATATTTTTGACAAATTTATTTAGAAAAACCAAACATATATACATACATAAGAAACATATTATAAACCTATAACAGCACATACATAAAACTTTATTAGTAAGCCATATTGGCTATAGATGGCAGCACGTTACCGCTTGAAAATTTAAGTACCCATTATGGCGAACTAATAAAGTTTGAAAATATCCTATCTGTAACTCCGAACTGCTCGACGTAGCGCTTCAAAACAGGCGCCAATCGATTCCTCATGGCCAAAAACCCCAGACCCCCAAGTTTACCGGAGTTTATTAATTCTGGGGCGATTTTCGACTTGGCAACCATTCCTCGTATTATCGTATTAGATATATGTGAAAGTTTGGATGGATGTATGTTTATCCATTAATCACGGCAGAACGGCTGAATGGAATTGGATGTCATTTAACACAGATAAAGATTAAAATCTCAAATAGAACATAGACAACAATGTATTCCGATTGAGTGTTAGTTTTTTGTAAATTAAAAACTAACTTTCGAACCAAACATCTGAGGCCAAATAACTCCAAAGATGATTAAAGCTTCAGTTTTTTTCCACTCAAACGAGGATAGGCTTAGCATGGTTTCCACCGATTATTTCAAACGATTCTTTTAATTTCCTTAGTGTTTGATGCATTTAAAATCAAACGTTGTTAATTCTGTTCTAATCTTTTTATTCTGAAATACTTTTAAACTAAAATAAAACAGAATAAAGGAAGTAAAAAATTTCTAATCTGCATTGCGTTATCCCAAATGTCGTAGAAAAGTCCTGCATTTGTGTTAAGTCAATTAGATGGGTGGTACTCACAAAATCCAAATCATTAACAGTGCTTTGATATATTATATAGGTTGAGGATCTTACGATATTCAAATCTGGGAAATGTCTCCCGGAAATCAAGTGTATCCCCACTGTAGAAAAGAAGGGAATTACAAGCGAAGCTATGAAGGAGCTAAACTGCAACAATGAAGTTAAACTAAACTTAAAAGCGCAGGTCAATGAAATCACATTAAGATTACTTCCTAGCAGCTTCAAGTCTACGGAACGATTCTGAACCGAGTAAATAATGGAAAAGAGGGCTTATTCTTTCATGTCGCACCATGGGGTACGGATAAGATGTCTGTACTGAAGCGCAATTTAGCCATAAGGGCAGCATTAGATTATTATGGCTGCAGATTCGGCAGGCATTGCTACAAATTTACTTAACTTTGACCGGACTGCACAGTCCGTTTTCACTTCGCAGCTTAATCTTGAAAGCCAAGATACCCCTCTATGCAACATCAACAAAAAGCAGCTGCCAGTGAGTCCTTTCGTCAAAGTGCAAGTTAATAGTATGGGACGCGTGCACAATTTCGCACAAGAAGGCATTAGAGGCTTTAAACCACAGCCTGTAGGACACCGGCGGCAACTAGGCGGTTTTGCTCGCAGGTGATTTTAGGCAATTACTGCAGACAGTTCTCATACATTTAAATCAAAATTTTCACGCGGACGAAGTTGTGATAATAGTAAATGTACTAATGTTGTAAAAATATAGAGCAATAAAAATTATAATTATCTGAATATTTAAAGATTTGTAAACTCCTGTAAGAAAAATAAATAAAAGGATAAAAACAATGGTATTTATTTAAATATATCTCGTGTACAACTAACCCATGTTGCAACTTTTATAGTTTCAGAATTAAATTTATAAATTTGCTGAAAATTTATTTGTTAAATTTATTGCAAATTTTACATTGCTAACTTTACGCTAGATAGGTAAAAATCTAGAAACCTAAGAATCAATTTTCCCAAAATAAAAATGCATGACTGTTGGGACAATGTACCTATAAGAATTAAAAATATTCTAACAGTATAAGTATTTCTTCTATTAAAAGAGTGCATCCTTTTACATTTTTTATCCTTAGCGATGCATGCAATGAATTTTCGTTCCATGCATTGTTATTTTTAAATAAAAATTTATCAAGAAAATCATTATTTACTTCGACGGGGAAGAGTAAGGCTTATTCATGGTAAAAAAGAAAACAAAAAAATCCTTTGAAATTTGCTTGTTTCTTTGTAATTGGTATTTCTAAACGAAACAAACTACATACTGAGTGCTGTTTATTGGAAAAAATTCTACTGAATTCAAAAACCGATTTCCCAGTAGTCGAATTCTCTATTATCAATAACATCACCTTTTTACTTTCAGTTTATGTTATTACCCCAGGTGTTCACTCGACAAAACCTTTTTGCTACCTGTTTTTTTACGGTGTCAGTTATAGTACAGAAGAGATCGAATGGATCCATTATTTCCTTTTCTTGCTTTTAGTTTTTTATCTTTCTTAATGTAAAAAGTGACGTCTTTTTATCAGGCAATTTTTGAAAAAGAAAATGGGCCGGAACAAAATGTTCCACCATTCGATATTTTATCGAAGGTGCTCTTGCGATGTATCTCCTGCTCTACAATCAACGAATATCGATATATTTTTTTCAAAAACATTTTGTGTTCTGGAATTCTAAACTAGGGCTCTACT
>JAPMOQ010006957.1:104367-132592 GCA_026543055.1 Argiope trifasciata
GAACGCAAGGATTTTCAAGGTCATTTCAAAAGTTTGTGATGCTTTAAAACATCTTAAGTATAAATGCTACAAACTTCTGCAGTTATATTTCTAAGAAAGAACTAAAATAGAAGATAAAATTCACAACTGAATAAACTTTTGTTTTTTTTAAAGTTGTTTGGATTCATTCCTCGTTTCAAAGTTATTTCAGTCAATTTTTTTGAACAGCCATTCTGCTTCTGAAGTGTTGCCAGTTGATGTGGATAAATCCTGAAGAGACATTTCACATAATAATTTGACATACCTCAGAAGCAAAATGGTGCATGAATACAAGTTTAAAGTGTGCTTCTGATCTGCAAATTCCGTGTTTCTTCAGCGAAATGGTTCGCTATCAGTCCATAAACTTAAACTCACTCCATGTAGAACAGCTCCTAGTGTTTCAAACTGTTTCATTGTTTTAAATATAACATTTTTATCATGAATTATCTTTCCCATTATAGCTTTAAAAATATTAATCTTATATAGTATTTACAGATTATGTTATTTAAAGGAAACTATATTAGATTTAATTTTTATACGTCATTAGATTCTGTTTTTTTTTATTCTAAATTAGATTCTTTTTTGTTATTAAAATAAATTCTATTTTTAGATTCTACGTGATTTCAAGTTTATATAATCAAGAATAGTAATAGTTGTAATGATAAAAAAAATATTTCAGATGGCAAAAATTGGGTTAAAATTTCGAACTCAATACACAGCAAATAAATACTGTTCTTCTGACTAATAAAATAAAAGGGTTGAATGCCGTGAAAAACTAAGCTGATCCATATATTTTTAAAATCTTAAATGGTTTTGATATTACTTCAAGAAACAGAGATTCGCATCAGATTTGAAAATCCTTAGTTCAAATGTATTTTCACCCAGATTATACACAGAATATTATAACCCTAAATAACAATGTTTATGTCATTAATAACAATTAATTTCCTACTGATGTGTTATTCATCACGATAGTTTAAATCAGGAACTACTTATGTTCAACTTTAAAAATTAATGAAATTATTTGAATTAAAATTGTCTCTTCCCCAATTGAGGATTTGTAGAAGAAATAGTTTTTATTTTTAAGAGTTTTTAGTATTCTAATAAACAACTTGTTAAAAAAAGAATGTGTAAGAAAAAAGAATCTTTGAAGAGGATCTCAATTTAAAAATATTTCAAACAAGAAGGCAAGGGTGAAAATGAAAAACCAAAAGCGTTCTACCAAAGGCAAAAAGAAATGGAAAAATGTGAAAGAAAAAATAAATTAAAAGTTACAAAAGATAACAAAAATATAGGAGACGAATGAAAAAAAAAAGCCAAATCAAAACTGGAAAGAGGGAAAAAAAAGATTAAAAAACGGAATTTATTCTCGAAGCCATTTATTTATTGTTGGCAAGCAGAAATGAAGAGGGTTTTATTCCCAGAAACGATTTGAAATACAAGAATTATTGATGCAAGCGCATCAGCAAATGGAACGAGATTTGACACTAGCGATACGTGTTAGACGGAAGATATTATTGAATGTGTCAGCAGTCGGTCTTTTGGGAAGAATAGGAGTCTCCTTTTCTCTTTTTTATTTATTCACTGAAAATTGGATTAAACTCGAAAAGAAAAATGGAAAGTGACAAAGTAAATTTTGACTTAGTTAACTTTGATTTTTCTTTCTTTTGGAAACTAAAAACGAAAATATACTGATATTTATTATATCAGTAAGCTTAATGATTTATGGAATATAAAATGTTTTTAAGATAACTAAACTAATTGCATATGCAACAAATGAATAAACTTCTTTTGTTTAAAAAAAAATTGTATTTAGTATATTCATTATATAATCCTGAAATTTCTTTGTAATAATACACTGATATTTCAGTTAAAATTTTGTCAACGTAAGTTTTTAAAAATCATTTCATAGCTTTTAAGTCATTTCGACGCAATATATCTAGAATTTGGATTTTATGCAAAAAATATTTTAGTATTCATTTGCTTTACTATTTAGAGCAAAGGAACATGTGGTGTATATTATCTAATATTTTTCTTTTTAATGGTCATCTTGCGTAATATTTACTTAATTTTTCAGAATGGAATTGAAAACTTAATTCTAGGGTTTGTATTGTTCCAAATATTTCAGGAATTTCGGGTCTTTTGCAACTCAAAATATTTAAGTTTCACTCCTAACTTTTTTTCTTCTAAACATAGATATTCCAAGTTCATTTTCAATTCTTCAGAATTACATAGAAGGCCAGTGTTTACATGAAAAAGATTAATAATTTTACAGCAAATTAGAATTTTTGGGCAAACCATTGTAAATTCTGAAATTCCTAAAGCTAAAATATTTTGCCTTTTTCTTAAAAACAAAAAATAACGTCTTCAACTATGCTTTCAATTACCGGAAAACAAAACATGTAAACAAGTGCTTAAGTGATATCAAGCATAAATGATATTTTTAATTTCATTTCTTTTCAAATTATGCTAACAAAATAGACTTAAAATATGCATTGTTACATGTGTTAACCCGGAATTTCAATGAAACAAACTTTCTGTGATTTTTTGTACGAGAAACAAGATCGTTATTATCCTGAAATATTTTTAAATAATGTAAAAGTATGCAAATACGAAATATAGAGTGACTCAAAAAAATTAAGAGTACACCTTACTTTAACTTGATAAATCCTACCTCCAATATAAATAGCACATTACCTAGAAGAGCAAACATGCTTTAATCACACGTGGCACTCAGACTTTCCTTAAAACTATCTATTCAAAAGCAAAGCAAAAGGACAAGCATCCTTCTTCCTCCGCTACACAAGCTCTTTTCTACATATCATATAACAAAAGAAACAAGAACCTTCAACAGCTTCAGCAATCTCGCCAATCCTTTCTGCAGGCGTCACCAATGACGGCCAAACTTCACATAAATTATGCCAATGTGTAAAATTCTATTTGAAGTAGTTTGCAATTACCTCAATTATAATTAGTTACAACCGTAATTATGGTGTTTAATCCTGAGATTTTCTTTGCAATAATAGTTAACCAACCTTATCGACTTTCTGGCCATTTCATTATGAGTCAAAAACTGATGATACCGTTATCTGTACATTTAAGGAATAAACAATACCTTTGATCAATTGCAACCACCTGTTGGGAGTGATAAATATTTTGTCAGTTTTACTGCTAAACAGTATATTTCTGGTCTTGAAATAAAGCAAACTACTAGCTTGTGCAAATAAATTTAAAAAGGTTTTAAGAAAATTTAAGGATGTGCCAAGCATATCAAACAATTAAGATAAACAGAAATATGTATTAGCAGAAAACTGTAATGTGTCTCCAAGTGGCAAAAAAAGAATGAAAAACCAGCTGAAGTGTTATCCTTTAAACTTTCTTACTTTCTGTGTCATTCTTCAAACTTTCTCCTATACTATTATAAGGATGTTATTCCAGAAGACTTATTGTATAGCATGGGAATGCAATAGTTACGAATTGTTAACTTTCGGTGTGAATTTAGCATTTTTACTAAATATCTCCTTCATCACTGAGTTATTTGGCGATTAATCCTTAGCAAGTTAGTAGTACCCTAAAATAGAATTTGTGTTTCAGACACTCTTTTTACAATCAAATGAAACAAAATAAGACACAAACCCTCATTTGAAGTAAAAAATTAACATACTAATATTGATATATTTAAGTCATTGTGCCTTTCAGTTATAGCGTTTATATGTCGCTAAAAATAGAAACCAACAAATAGTCAATTCCTACTTGGGTTTGGTTCAAAAATTAATATATATCAGGACTGTAGATGTCAGTTCCATGTATCGAATTTATTTAATTTATCTTTATTTAATTATTTTTACTTTTAACTATATTATTTTTAATTTAAAATAACACGATTTTTATGTCAAACATTTGGCGAAATCTTGGGCATGGACTTAATGCTCAACTATTTATCCAAAAAATATATATAACTACAATTCCTGGAGAATCAACAAGTCTTCTGATGTAACTAGTTAACAATAAAATAGCAAGAAATAGTAAAAATAACTGTCATATAGTGGCATTGTAAGTGATTAACAGTAATCCAAACTAATATTATAAATGTGCAAGTTTCGATGGATGGATGTTTGTCCGTCAATCACGCCAGAACGGCTGAACGGAATAGAATGAAATTTAACAAAGATAAAGAACAAAGGCTACTGTTTATTCTAATAAGTTGAGTGTTACTTTCGAGCCAAAAATTTGTGGTCAAATAACTCTAAAGATGATTGAAGCTTCAGTTTTTTTCCCCACGCTAGCGAGGATAGGCTCAGCATGGTATCCACCGATTATTCCAAAGGATTCTGTTTATTTTCTTAGAGTTTGGTATATTTAAAATCACACTTTGTTACACTGATGGAAAAAACTCCCGACACTAGGAAGGAGCTGTGCTAGATAAATGAAATTTGGTAGGCGTGTTTATACATCTGAAAGATGACGTCGACTCAAATTTTGAGCTACGCGCGTAATTGTGGCGCTAGTAGCGTTACTATGAACATGCAAATGAGGTTTGCTTTAAATAAGCGCTGTAAGGTTCGTGATCGTTATTTACAGTTGAGATTTGACGTAGTGGGTTAATGTTAGTCAAGGATGCCTCTGAGAAGATGAAGAAGCCATTATCAACAGATCACTGAGTTTGAACGAGGTCGTGTTGTAGGGCTACGAGAAGGTGGGTTTTCTTTCCGCGATATTGCTAAAAGACTTGGCAGGAATGTATCCACTGTGCATGAGTATTGGCGGCAGTGGTCAAGGGAAGGAACTGCCTAAAGAAGACCAGGTTCCGAGTGTTCACGTGGTACTACTGAGAGGGAAGACCATCGTATTCGGCGTATGGCTGTGGCTAATCGTACTGCGTCTGCAGCTGAAATTCGAGCTGCAGTTTTCTCCACAGTGACACAATGAACTGTTACCAATCGGTTACTTCAAGGACAGATCCGATCCAGACGCCCTGTGAAGTGCATTCCACTGACTGCAAACCACTGCCGTTTGCGACGTGAGTGGTGTCAAGCTAGAGCTCATTGGAGGACGGAGTGGAGATCTGTTGTGTTTTTTGATGAAAGCCGTTTCTGCCTTGGTCGCAATGATAGCCGTTTGTTGGTTAGAAGGAGGCCAGGTGAACGTCTGTCTGCGGCCTACTCCTAGACACACAGGGCCTGCTCCTGGAGTTATGGTTTGGGGAGCAATTTCGTATGACAGCAGGAGCACTCTCGTGGTTATCCCACGCACCCTGACTGCAAATTTGTACGTCAGTCTAGTGATACAACCTGTTGTGCTGCCATTCATGAACTGCATTCAAGAGGGTGTTTTCCAACAGGATAACGCTCGCCCTCATACCGCTATTGTAACCCAACATGCTCTACAGAGTGTCGACATGTTGCCTTGGCCTGCTAGATCACCAGATCTTTCTCCAATCGAGCACGTATGGGACATCATTGGACAACAACTCCAGTCATCCACAACCAGCATTAACCGTCCCTGCATTGACCGCCCAAGTGCAACAGGAATTCAACTCCATCCCACAAACTGATATCCGACACCTGTACGACACAATGCATGCACGTTTGCATGCTTACATTCAAAATTTTGCGGTTACACCGGTTACTAATGTACCAACATTTCGCATTTGAAATGGCTCTACCTGTAATCTTGAAACTTTAATCGATTAAATATGTTACCTAGACAAATGTATTCCTAAAATTTCATTACTATACAATAATTTTTCTTGGTGTTGGGATTTTTTTCCCCATCAGTGTACTTAATCGATCTTTCGGATTCATGCTGAAATGCCTTTAAATTAAAATAAAACAGAATAAAGAAAATAAAAAATTTCTAATCTGCATTGATTTATAACAACTGGTGTAGAAAGATCACGCATTTGCGTTATGCAGACGGAATGGAGGGCACTCACTATGTCCAAATCATTAACAGAGCTTTGGTATACGATACTGATTTAAGAGGAAATGATATACAAATCTGGAAAATGTCTCGCTGATTTCGATCTATCTCCACTACGGAGAAGAGAGGAATTACAAACGAATTATAGCATGAAAGACCTAAACTACGACAATGAAGCTAAACTAAACTAAGAAGCTCAGGTCAATGAAATTACATCACGATTACTTCCCCAGCAGCATCAAGTCTACAAAACGATTCTGATCAGAATAAATAAGGAAAAGGAGGAATTATTCTTTCTTAAATCACCAGACGGTAGGGATAAAATTTTTGTCCTGAATCTCGATCTAACCCTAAGAGCAGAATTATAGCACTGGCTGCAGCTTCCACTTGCATTGCTAAAACTTTACTTAACATCGGCCAGACTGCCCATTCCGTCTTCAATTTGCCGCTTAATCTTGCAAGCCAAGATACCCCACCATGCAACATCAAGTAAAACAGCTGCCGGAGAGTCCTTTTGTAAAAGTGTAATAGTATGGGACGAGTGCACAATTTCGCATTACTAAGAATGCATTAGAGGCTTTAAACTGCAGTATATAGGACATCCGCTGCAAGTAAACGGTGATAGTGGCATTGACGTTTTGCTCGCAAGCGATTTTAGACAGTCACTGCAGACAGTTCTCATACATATAAATCAAAATTTCCACGCGAACGAAGTCGCAGGTAATAGCTAATGTACAATTGTTGTAAAAATATAGAGCATTAGAAATTAAAATTATCTGAATATTTGTGTCATATATGAAAAATAAATAAAAGAATAAAAGCAGTGGTATTTATTTAAATATATCTCGAATATGGTATTGAATGCAACTGAAATACATGTGAAACTTTTATATGTCTCCAAACTAAATTTGCATGTTTACTTAAAACAAGTTATTAGTGTTAAATTTACGTTGGATAGGTAAAACTCAAGAAAACTAAGAATCAATTTTCCATAAATAAAAATGCATGACTATTGGGACACTTTTCCAAAACGAATTAAAAATTTTCTAACAGTATAAGCATTTTTTTATTAAAAGAGCTCTTTTTTTTACATTTTTTACCCTGCATTGTTATTTTTGAATAAAAATTTATCAAGAAAATAATTATTTACTACGACGGGGAAGAATCAAGCATATTCAAGTCAAAAAAGAAAACAAAAAAATCCTTTGAAGTTCACTTGTTTCCTTCTAATTGGCATTTCTAAACGAAAAAACTACATACTGAGTGCTGTTTATTGAGTAAAACACTTCCGAATTCAAAAATCGATTTCCAAGCAGTTGAATTCTCTATTATCAATACTATCACCTTTTCACTTTCAGCTTATGTTATTTCCTCAGGTGTTCGCTCGACAAATCCTTTTTGTTACTTGTTTTTTTTCTGTATATGTTATTGGACAAAAGGGATCGAATGGATCCGTTATTTCCTTTTCTTGCTCTTCTTCTTTATCTTTCTCGAAAGCAAAATGCAACGTCTTTTCATCAGGCAATTTTTGAAAAAGAAAAAGTGCCGGAAAAAAATGTTCCACCATTCGATATTTTATCGACGGAGCTCTTTCGATGTATCTCCTTCTCTACAATCAACGAATATAGATATATTTTTTTAAAACATTTTCTGTTCTAGAATTCTAAACTAGGACTCTACAACAATCTTTTACAAGATGGAATGTGCTGTTCCGCCAAAGATTTTTGATGAATTATTACCATAATTTCAAATTTTCCGTTCTTTAAGGTATAAAATCGAATCCTATGCCTTCAGGTTTTTATCATTAATTCAAAAAATTTCTCTGAGCTTGAAATGTTCTTTCGGTTTTATAATTTCTTTTCTCCCTTCTTATGCAGTGCACTTGAATGGAGTGTATTTAATTTAATTTTTTCTGTTGCTAAAGATGTTTCTCTTTTCTCTGCATCAATTAAGTTTGACCCTACTCACTGAAACTTCTATCTTGTTCTTGAAGAACATAATTCCTGCTTTTAGGAAGAGGCTGTGTACCTTTTTTTTAAAGTTTTTGGTTTGTAATTAAGTATTGTTTTAGTGGAGTAATAATTAAAATGCAGTAATTAAAATAAGATCAAGAGTAAATTTGAGTGTTTATTCAATCTGACTCATCTTTTCCTAAGGTTCATTTTGTGTCGTTTTTCTGGTTGGGTTTTTCTTTTTTCTTCCTGTTTTTCAAAGGATTCTTATGCTTACTATCTTGAAGCGTCGAATGTAAATTTTAATTACTATTCTGAATTTTAGTCAAAGCTGTAATCATTTTTAAAGTCACAGAATCATATTTTCAGGAAATTATTATTTAGTACTTTCGCTTTTCAAGAAACTGTTTATAGCAGAACCATACTGTGTTAATTACGCTTTGAACAATTTACCAGGTTAGTTCAGCTTTATTTTTTATTTGGAGTGTAAGCTGTAGCATAGGAAGCTCTCTTCATGTCTTCAAGTCACTGCAAGTTAAATTATACGTGCAAGCATAATAGAGAAGGAATGACTTAAAACTGTCAGTTTATTTTATTTGAAAACAAGGTACAACTTTGCCAATGCCGTTTTGCTAACAAAATAACAATTTCTTACAGGAGATTTATGGAATAAACTCAAAATGTATAAAAATTATGATTATTTAAAGTTTGAAACTAATGACATTCTTAAAGTGCTGGCTGTGACGTGAATGTCCTGTGATTCATACAATATTAAATGGATCTCTTTTCTGACAGAAAAATGGACCATTTATTGAAGTGATTCATTCAAAATATAGGTTAAAATTGTGACAGAGAAAGGGGTAAGGAACAACTTTATGAAATTATATACATATATTTTGTTGTCTGTTAAAATACTGAATGTTGTAGTCATATTTAGCATTTAAAAACACAATCAAAATTTTAGAATTAATGATAATTCCAACAATAATAAATGAATACAAAGCTAAATTGACTTTGACTCTTTCAGTTCATAATACTGGTTGACTTTTATAAATGCTATCTTTTATGAACATTGAAAGTTAAGGTATCATGATGTGACATAATATTTTTTCCTGCTTAAAACGACATAAAATTAATATTTGGTACTGTGTCTAATATTTAAAATCTGAAATAAGTAATTTACAAATGACGAACACGTATTCAAGAAATGACAAGTACGGAAATCAATAAATGACCATAACGATATGCAAAATTTACATAAATTTTATTCTGAAATCAATTTTTTTATCATAAATTAAAAAATTTAAAACATAATTTATTTATATATTAAAAAATCATTTACTACGTAATTAATATTGTCATCTATTAAGTCAGTTTAATTAAAAAATTTAATTGCAAGGAATTCAAATACTTAAATTTTGCACGTTTATTGTTTAAAGTGCAATTATAAACGTTAAATGATTAACTTGCAACATTCGCATAAAGAATTGTGGAAATATTATTGCTTTATCTTTATACAATGATAAAAATATTTCACTAGTTTCTTAGTTAGGTTTGCGAACATACTGCCCATCTTTGGTGTAGCTGCTAAGCATACGGCGCGTAGTGAAAACGGCGTCAAGCAACATTAAAATTAACCGAATTGCAAATTTATAAAAGAAAAGAAGATACCAGCAGAAAAAGTCTAATAAGTTAAAAATGCATGAACAAATTTTAATATTAGATATGTAAGGAAAAATCTGGGCAAACATTTTTAAACAAAAAATAATTAGAATAAATGCAATGAATAAAAGCAGTTATTATGTTAATTGCAATATCAAAAGAATCAGATAGCCTTGAAGAATTAAAAAAATATTCGAATATTATTTCTTATTCCCCAAGTCCTTTAAAATTAAAGTTCCGGAACAGTCTTCTATTTAAAAAGATATTTTGTATAAAACTTTGAGAATCAAAATGAATTATTATTTGTGACTGTCAGTTTGTTCATTTATCGTTTTACTTAAAAATACAATTTTAGGTTAAAAGTTGTCATTTAAAGCAATAGAAATACTGTCCATCGCATTGTTTTAAAAAAGGTCGATTTTGTTCCTGAAACCATTAAGAACTAATAAACCATAAAAATGGTTTTTCTTTTCTTTTTCCAAATCTTCTTATAACTGCATCTGTTTTTCATTTGCAAATATTTTTTACAGAGTAAATTTTTTTTTGGATAAATTTACTAAGATATAAATTTAACAGCATAAAGGAACTAAACTATTTTTTGAATTATTTTTGGCACAAGACAAAATTATAAAAGAAAAGTGAATAAATTTTCGTAATCGCCATTAATCTAATTACTAATTCTATGATACAAAGCAGATCCAATTTTTAATAAAGGAATTTATTTCTTTGAAAAGGGAAATAATAACTACTTTTACTAAATAAGACCAAATCTCCGTTCCTAGACAGTAAATCTCTATTCATCGATTTTGCATACAGAAATAGGAAAGATTACAGGAGTTTATTTAAAGAATAGATAGTTTTTAAAATCATATGAAATAAAATTTAGATATATGGAATTATTTTTACAGTATGCAAGTTTAAAATGCTCAACAGAAAAATCGATACTTTTTTCACATCGTCTTTCTTTTCTTTAGAGGGACTGTTCATTAGTATTTGGAATCTTGGTTCTGGTTGCAATAGGCATCATACATGTAAAATATCAATACAGAATCGAAAGGAAATTCAGGAAATGAAGAAACACGTAGCAGTATATTAGAACAATAAATTCATACATTATTTGAACACACACACGCACGCACAAACACACATACTAAGCATATTTCACAGATGAACAGAGAATAACCTCATGAAGGGCATCATGAAAGACCTCATTAAGGACCCAACTAACCTCGTGAAGGATTGGTCTGCTCTGATATCAAATCTATTTATTGTTCTTTATAAAATATTTAAAACACAAAAAAAAATTCAACCACAAAGTAAATAAATTAGAACCATAAAGGTTTCTAATTAATTTCTAAACGTTTTGACTAAGTAAAGACAATTTTACTGCTTAGTGAAATCCAATACTGCAAGAAGAGATCTCTAAATCCTAAAAATGCTTCCATCATTTTTAATTCTTCAACAGAAAATTGTTTCTGTCTCCCAAATGACAAATTTACTTTCAATTCCAAAATTCCTGAAAAATATGTTCACAAAGTTTAAGTTCAAATTTTTTAAAATAAATTCAATGCAGTAACAACCATTATTAAAATGTATAATAGAAATCATAATTTAGAGCAAATTTATCTATACATCCATGACTAATATTCAATATTGTATTGTAAAACTAGCAACTAAAAATTTTTCCTCTGAGTATAATTGTATAGTCTGCCAGAAAGTATCTTCCTGCATAACCTTTTTTTCTTTTCATATTGCTTTAAAAATGAAATGTCGGTTTACTATAAAAGAAGTATGCCGGCTTCAAGATCACTTTAACAGTCGATTAGTATATAAAACACATCCCTTTTCACGTTTTATGCCAGTTCATGGAAGAGATAAAAAGGAATAAGGAGCAATTTTTCTGTCTAGAGCTATAATATTTTCCCAATAACTCGTTTTCATCTCTCACGACACATAAAAACATTTTAAATTTTCTTCGAAACCATTTGGTATTTTTTTCAAGCAGAATGCAAGGATTTTCATGGTCTTTTCAAAAGTTTGTGATGCTTTAAAACATCTTAAGTATAAATGTTACAAACTTCTGCAGTTATGTTTCTAAGAAAGAACTAAAATAGAAGATAAAATTCAAAAACTGGATAAACTTTTTTTTTAAAGTTGATTGGATTCCTTCCTCGTTTCAAAGTTATTTCAGTCAATCTTTTGAACAGCCATTCTTCTTCTGAAGTGTTGCCAGTTGATGTGGATAAATCCTAAAGAGACATCTCACATAATAATTTGGCATACCTCAGAAGCAAAATTGTTCTTGAATAAACGTATATAATATGCTATTGATCTGCAAATTCAGTGTATCTTCAGCGAAATAGTTCGCTATCAGTCCATAAACTTAAACTGACACCATGTATAACAGCTGCTTGTGTCTCAAATTGTGTCATTGTTTTAAAAATAATATTTTTATTATGAATTATTCTTCACATTATACCTTTAAAAATATTAATTTTACATATTATTTACAGTTTATGTTATTTACAGGATACTTACAATAGATAAATTTTTTTATATTGCATTGGATTCTGTTTTTCGATACTAATTTGGATTTTTTTATTATTACCTTAAATTCTATTATCAGACTCTACATGATTTCAAGGTTATAAAACGAAGAGTAGTAATAGTAGTAATGATTAAAAAATATTTCAAATGGCAAAAATTTGGTGAAAATTTCGAGCTGAATACACAACGGATTGAAACTGTTCTTCTGACGAATGAAATAAAATGGGTTGAATGCCCATGTGAAAAACTAAGCCGATTCATATATTTTTAAAATCTTAAATGGTTTTGATATTATTTCAAGAAACAGAGATTCGCATCAGATTTCACAATCCTTAGGTCAAATGTATTTTCACCCAGATTATAAACACAATATTATAACCATAAATAACAATGTTGATGTTACTAACAAAAAATAATTTCCTTCTAATGTACAATAGTTTAAATCAGGAACTACTTTTGTTAGACTTTAAAAATTGTTGAAAATATTTGAATCAAAATTGTTTCTTCTCCAATTGAGGATTTGTAGAAGAAATAGTTTTTATTTTTAAGGGCTCTCCTCTATTCTACTATACAACTTGTTAAAAAAAGAATGTGGAAGAAAGAAGCATCTTTGAAGATGATCCCAATTTCAAACTATTTCAAACAAGAAGGCGAAGGTGAAAATGAAAAACCAAAAACGCCCTAGCAAAGACAAAAAAAAAATGGAAAATGTGAAAAAAAAAATAAATTAAAAGTTACAAAAGATCACAAAAATATAGGAGACGAATGAAAAAAAGCCAAATCAAAACTGGAAAGAGTGAAAAAAAGATTAAAAAACGGAATTTATTGTCGAAGTCATTTATTTATTGTTGGCAAGCCAGAAAGGAAGAGAGTTTTATTCCCAGAGACCATCTGAGATGCAAGAGTTATTGCTGAAAGCACATCAGCAAATGGAACGAGATTTGACACTAGCGATACACGTTGGACGAAAGATATTATAGAATGTGTCAGCAGTCAGTCTTTTGGGAAGAATAAAGCTTGCCTTTTCCCTTATTTTCATTCACCGAAAATTGGATAAAACTCGAAAAAAAATGAAAAGGGACGAAGTAAATTTTGACTTAGTTAAATTTGATTTTTCTTTCTTTTGAGAAGTAAAAACGAAAAGATACTGACTGATATAAGCCATTTATTAAATAAGCAAGCTCAATGATTTACGGAATATAAAATGTTAAAGATAACTAAATCAACTGCATATGTAACAAATGAATAAACTTCTTTTGTATCAAATTTTTTTTTGTATTTAGTATATTGATTATATAATACTGAATTTGGTTGGAATAATACACTAATACATATTTCTTTTAAAACTTTTAACATCAACTTAAGGTATCCGACTCAGTTAAAAACATTGGTTAGGTTTTTGTTTTTTGTTTTTTCTTGTAGTTCAGACTTTCTTCCTTCCAAAACAGTTTATCTTTTTTAGGAAAAGGAAAGCCTGATCTATCATCCAGAGTCCCATATTTTTTCAGTTAAAATTTCTCTTTAACCACAGTTTTCTCAAAACTTTAATTTTCATAAAAATTCTTCACAGGTAACATAATATCTCAAAAACTAATAGAGGTATTTACATAAAAATTTCAGTGTGTGTTTTAAACAATACGACCTATGGAATCAACCAAAAGTTTTATTGTTGGTGAAATACTTTTTCATTCATTGATAATTTTAGAAAAATTAAATTTCAAATTTATGGTAAAATTGCATATATGCTCATATTTTTACCTATAATTTCTTTATATGCCGAAATTTTTCTTACATTTTGGCTCATTTGATTCATCATTGTATTCTATAACTTGTGCACAAAGAAAAATAGGATTGCTGCATTACAATTTCGTGTAGAGCGTTAACCGTTTTGGTTAAACTTCCTTAAAATTTACTAAACATTTTCCTATTTAACAAAATATTACCAAATAATTTTGTTGTGTTTATAATATTAACAGTACATCTAAAAACCAAAGTTTTCAATAGTTTAAAAAAATTCAACTTTTCAAAACTTTCTTCGAACGTAGTCGAATACCCTAAGGTTTTAAAACATAATTTCATAGCTTTTAAGTGACTTCGATGCATTACATCTAGAATTTGAATTTTATGCAAAAAAAATTATAGTATTCACTTGCTTTACTATTTTGAAAGCTAAAGAAGATGTGATGTATATTATCTACTCTTGTGCTTTTTACTAGTCATTTTAGCAGAGCATTTACTTAATTTTTCAGAATGAAAATGAAAAACTAATTCTTAGGTT
Organism: Argiope trifasciata; assembly: GCA_026543055.1. Classification (NCBI taxonomy): domain Eukaryota; kingdom Metazoa; phylum Arthropoda; class Arachnida; order Araneae; family Araneidae; genus Argiope; species Argiope trifasciata. The sequence continues at coordinate 118,747 of JAPMOQ010006957.1, forward strand.
GTTTTGTTCCGAATATTTCAGGAATTCCTGGTCTTTTGCAACACAAAATATGTAAATTTTAGTCGTAATTTGTTTTTTCTAGCCACAGATATTCCAAGTTTCATTGTAATTGTTGAGAATTACATAAAAAGACAGTGTTTGCATGAAAAAGATTAATAATTTTGCAGCAAACTAAAATTTTGGTGTAAAAAATAATTTCAGCACTTCAACTTGTGCCTATGATTTAAGAAATTTCTGCTGCAAGTTGGATGAACTCTATGGTCGCAGCAATCTAAGGAAAAGTGTTAAAATATTGGATTTAAATGGAAATTCCATTTTTAAGCAATACAATGGCCCCAAACAGAATACACGTAACTTAAAAGTACACTGACGGAAAAAAATCCCAACACTAAGAAAAAATTATTGTACAGTAATGAAATTTTAGGAATACATTTGTCTAGGTAACGTATTTAATTGATTAAAAATTCATGATCACAGGTAGAGCCATTGGCGAGAAGAGCCATTTCAAATGTGAAATGTCGGTACATTAGTAACCGGTGTAACCGCCAGAATTTTGAATGCAAGCATGCAACCGTGCATGCATTGTGTCGTACAGGTGTCGGATATCAGTTTGTGGGATGGAGTTCCATGTCTGTTGCACTTGGGCAGTCAATGCAGGGACGGTTAATGCTGGTTGTGGATGACGCTGGAGTTGTCGTCCAATGATGTCCCATACGTGCTCGATTGGAGAAAGATCTGGTGATCTAGCAAGCCAAGGCAACATGTCGACACTCTGTAGAGCATGTTGGGTTACAACAGCGGTATGAGGGCGAGCGTTATCCTGTTATTAAACACCCCCTTAAATGCTGTTCATGAATAGCAGCACAACAGGTTGTATCACTAGACTGACGTACAAATTTGCAGTCAGGTGGCATGGGATAACCACGAGAGTGTTCCTGCTCTCATACGAAATTGCTCCCCAAACCATAACTCCAGGAGTAGGCCCTGTGTGTCTAGGTCGCAGACAGGTCACTAGCAGGCGTTCACCTGGCCTCCTTTTAACCAACAAACGGCTATCATTGCGACCAAGGCAGAACCGGCTTTCATCAGAAAACACAACAGATCTCCACTCCGTCCTCCTATGAGCTCTAGCTTGACACCACTCATGTCGCAATCAGCAGTGGGTTGGAGTCAGTGGAATGCACTGTACAGGGCGTCTGGCTCGGAGCTGTCCTTGAAGTAACCGATTTGTAACAGTTCGTTGTATCACTGTGGTGCTAACTGAAGCTCGAATTTCAGCTGCAGACGCAGTACGATTAGCCACAGTCATACGCCGAATACGACGGTCTTCCCTCTCAGTAGTACCACGTGGCCGCCCGGAACCTGGTCTTCTTGAGGCAGTACCTTCCCTTGACCACTGCCGCCAATACTCATGCACAGTGGATACATTCCTGCCAAGTCTTTCAACAATATCCCTGAAAGAAAACCCACCTTCTCGTAGCCCTACAACACGACCTCGTTCAAACTCAGTGAGCTGTTGATAATGGCTTCTTCGTCTTCACAGTGACTTCCTTGACTAACATTAACCCACTACGTCAAATCTCAACTGTAAATAACGATCACGAACCTTACAGTGCTTATTTAAAGCAAACCTCATTTGCATGTTCATAGTGTCGCTACTAGCGCCACACTTACGCGCGTAGCTCGAGAATTGTATCGACGTCATCTTTCAGATGTATAAACACGCCTACCAAATTTCGTTTATCTAGTACAGCTCCTTCCTAGTGTTGGGATTTTTTTCCATCAGTGTATGTTATCTTTTTCATTATAAACAGCAGATGTACACACCAACATTGTACACCGACATCAATACCATTAAATATCGCCATATATTGTGGGCCATACTAGAAAAATTAGTTCAGAACTCAAAATTAGAAACAAAACCCATTTAAAACAAGTGTTGCAAGAAAAATGATGTAAAATATATTCAGATTTCACCAAGACATTTAGAGGTCGCTATAAAATTCAAAAGACATGCAATTTAGCAGTGACACTTTATTTTTATGTGAGATATTGCAAAAATTTCAGAGGTGAACTCGCAATTTTTTGAGGCAAAAATCTTTACTTCTGAATTTTTTCAGTTTAGAAGTAGTTTGTTGCAGTTCAGTTTGATTGTATATAATTTTTATTTTAAATTAATCTATTTTTCATGTATAAAAATACATTAGTCTAGTATCTACATTAGTCAAGTGTCTACATTATAGATATTAATTCTATGTTTTAAGTGGCAACATTATGGATATTAATTTTATGTTTTAAATATTATCGTTTAGCTCTCTTCATTTTGCAATTATCTTTTAATATATATTCAGACAGCCGTATGTACTGACTGCCCAGGAACAGATTTTGATCAATATTTGGGAGATATCTTCAAATTTGTTTTAAAGAACGTATACCAAATTTCATCCATCTGCACCGAAACAATTTTGAGTTATCACTGTCACAGACTGAAATACAGACAGTCGATCATTTTCCATACATACGTTTTTCGGTTATATAAAAATGAATACATTTTATTAAAATATTAATTCGGTTGTATAAAAATTAAATCGGTTATATAACTTTTGGCTTCGAATTTTTTTACTATTATTGTACTTTCCATATAATGAATTGAGAAATGCATGATTGAGATTTCCATGAGAAGGAAAGAAGCACTGACTGTAGTATTTCAGAACTGAAACTCACCTTGGATTTTAATGACAAAGGAAGAGAGCAACAAACGAATTATTTTCAAGATGTAATAAATGAATACATTAGTTTTGTATGTTATTTAAATAAAATAATCTGGTCTTATTAAATCAAAAACTGGTCCCTTGAATCATTCAAGGGAGCTAGCTTTCCTATATTTATTTCCTACTAGCCGACTTTGGCGACCAGCTGGTTCGCCATGAGTAATGCGTTCTAAAATTTCCAACTAAATCATATATTTTTAAGCCAAAATTTAAGAAATAGTTTAAATTAAAAGATTCAGTTATTAGTAGTTAAAGAGTCGGTAACTTTATTCGGAAAAACTTTTTGAGTTTAATGCTCTAATAATTTATCGATTATGCTTCCAAAATATTAAAAATGTTTTTTTTCGGTGATATTGCCAAAATGTTAAATATGTTTTTTAAAGAAAGCGAAAAAGGGGAAAAAAATATTGAATTAATGATACAGATATTGCAAACGATAGTAGAAATATGCCATTAAGTCGGGATTTCAATGCATATCCTGTCTAAATTCAATCAGGTTTACTGTATATAAAGATAATTTATGGAATTAATGATATAAATATTGCAAACGATTTCTTAGAAACCTTTGCCTTGCATTTATTTTTTTAGAAGATATCACATTTTATATTTATGTAATTTTATCCAGTCACGTGCTGAAAGTTGTATTGCTTTAGATTTGATTTACGATGATACTTGTTGTTTTTTATTTGAACTTTCGGCATTGTTTTATTTTATTTTATCCAGTCACGTGCTAAAAAAAGCAGTAAAAATATTTCTTTAAAAATTCATTAAAAATAGAAGCTTGGAAACACTGGATAATTAGAAACTGTAATTGTTAAAACTAACAATTGTTAAAACTAACTAACAATTTTAATTGTTAAAACTAACAATTAAAACACTGATACCATTAGAAAGCTAATTTTTTTATCTTTAAGTTGATGTTAAAATCATGTTTGTCCGATAATAATTTCGGAAGTTATAGCTGAAAAACGTCGAAATTTCGCTTAAATTTTAATTAATTCAAATTCTAATTAAAAATTCGAAAAAAGGTCTCCGAGGTGCACATTCTCGACCTCCAAGGTATACATGTACCAAATTTGGTAGCTGTAGGTCCAACGGTCTGGCCTGTAGAGCGCCAACACACGCACACACGCACACACGCACACACACACACACACACACATTGAGCTTTATTATAAGTATAGATGCCTATTGTCACTGATTATATATACTGTCACTGATTCACGATCCAAAGCCATAACTCATTTCTTCAAGAAAAGAATCTCATTTCACATTCATCATAATAAGCATTGAAATTTGAAATTTATGTGACACAACTCTAAGATCAAACGGTAAAAGATATAATCCTATGCTTAATTTCAGCAATATATAAATCAAAGTTTTCATTATCTGGTCTATCATTCAATTACTATAATATTATTCTGACAAAAAATTGTTATAATCCTTTTCAGCATGCGTTTGAACTCAATAGCCATCCTTTCCATCAAAATAATTGAAGCGAGCATTTATAATTGTTGTCTGGGAATAATTATAAAAGCATCGATTTGATATTCCTGTAAAAGCTTCAAATTGTCCAACTGTTATCCTTGAACAGAATCCAAACTACTGTTGCAACAAAAGAGGTCTTCGCTATTCAACCACACTAATTTAACTGGACAAATGACTTTCTCTACAATATTCGAATTCTCCATGTTTAAGCTAATAGAAGGAGTTCCATTTTCCCCATATTCGTAAAGATCATTTAGCTTGGATAAATATAGGTTGCACAAATACGGAGTTATTCTGGTATATGTATTTACTCGAATAATGCAGATTCCTCTAAATATAGAAAATAGCTAAGTCGCTCGCTGTATATCATTCGGAATAGAGGCATGGATAGAGAAACTTATCTTTCAATGATCCTGTAGGGTTGTTTAACGTAACTATACAGTTTACATGAAAGCAGATTTAAATTCATGAAATTATCTTTTATATTTTAATGAATGGGAGATTTGCTCCACATTATATACACATATTAGCTATTTCCTACAAAATTAAAACACCGATTATAAAATTGTGAATAGCTAGTCTCATTTAAAAATGAATTAATATCTTATGGTTGATTTACTAAGTGCTGAAATTGTTAGGATTTTGAAATGAGTGGTTAAGAATTAAAATTGACCTTTTAAAATTTTAATGCTAAATTAAATTTTTAACAAGCCCTTTTATTTACATTTTAAATAAGTGGCGAACTATACATCTTTATAATATTAGGTCTCGCAGCACTTTGATGACAAAACATTTTGTTAACATGCATAATATGTATAAAATCTGATAATAATTTTAAATTACAATTTAATTTAGATAGACTTTTATTTTCAATATTTATAATAATACTTCAGTGCAATTGTTTTTCTATAAATAACAATATTATAATTATTACAAACTAAAATTTAAGTTTTAAATTTTAAAAAGGGATATGTAGATATTAAACCTTAGTTAGATGGAAAAAAATTAAACCTTTGTTAATTAAACATTAGTTAGATGAGGAAAAAATAATCCTTTGTTTAGATAAAAATAAATATTAAACTTTTGTTAAGAAAAGATATTTGCTTTGCTATGGTGAGATATAACTGCTATATTAATATTTAAAAAATTGTTACAGCTTTTATAAGACAAAAAAATATAAACGTTATTTTTCTAAGCAATTTGATTAAAAAATCAAAGCCATAGAAATCGCAACTATACATAATATATCACTAAATAAACCACTATAACAAATCAATGAATAAATATACCACTTTGCAAGGTATCAGTTTAGAATAAAACACTGTAAAAGTCTATGAGATTTGAACTTTTGATGACATTTTAATTTAAGAATATTTTATGAGTATAATATCACTGAAATTAAGTCCCCTTTTACTATTTTTAAGGGAAAAATATTTTCAAAATTTTGGATAGTTATAGCTTTAAAAAATTTATTCAGTAACTCCATTTATTTTCTAATAAAAACAATTTTTCTAGTTGATTTGTCATTTAATGTCAATTTTAATGAAGAAAAACTATCAACAAAAGCTAAAAATAGAATTTCAAGAAAATAAAGAAAGTGCATCATATTTGTATCGATATATTTCTGCCCATGAAATTTATTTTTAGCAATCTAATTTTAAAACTCACACTGGTACATGAATAAAAGGTGATCAAATTTTGATAATTTTAAAACTTTTTTATTCAAAGGACACGCTAGATAAGATTGAATCATAGGTTTCTGACAGTAGAAAATATACTTCACCTATAATAAATCAATTTAAAATAAAATAAATTTCTTTATTACTTATCCTAAACTACAAATATTATTATTTAGCCCATCGTAGAGAAATAAAAAAAAATAAGCTTTAATATCCAAATTAGAAACGGAACATCAATTTCTCTACTCATGAAATAGTTCTTGGACCACTTCGAAAAAGTTCATAAATTTACAAAAGCTCAATTTACGAATAATAGAAGCAATCCGGATCTAATAATGAATCGTTGAAGGGGAATGAATTGAAAATATTTTTTCCATCATTGGTAACTGGTTACTTCTGCCTAAGTGAACACAAAGTAATGGCCTGTTCTGCAGATGTAAGTTCAGAGAAGAGAATGAGATTGGCTTAGTAATGTGATTTTAAAAGGAATAACGTGGTGGTGTTTGACTGAGGAACCTATTTTTGATTACGATAACAGTCTGCGATATAGTACAAGAAGTTCATGAAATAGCCATCAGGTGGCGGTTTTTTTTAATCACGTTGCCAAAATGTCAAGAAATATCAGATTTTTAATTTCATAATTGGAATACCTACATTATTGCAAGAGTCTTGACTATAATAAATCATTATAAGTTTCAAAGATTAATAAGGGTTACTCAAAATTCAGTGCTGTCCCAGTAAAAAATAATTCATTTGATTGTCTAAAACAGCTAGCTCTAGAATGTTAGAAAAGAAGGCGCCAAAAAAAGTTCCATTATCATTTCATGAAAAATATCAATTTGTAGTTTATTAGAAGAAGAAAAAATGCGCAATAAATAACATAAAATAAATTTCAAATCGTTTCACAGAATCGATTTGAGCTGAGAAATATATTTTAAAAAGTGTGGAATATCAAAACGTGGGAAAGTGAAACTTCGTTCTGAAATCAATATAATTTATGTATCATGTTATTATGTATTATATGATTAAATGATTCGGTGAAACAGTAAAATAAATTTTGAATACAGCAATAAAAATTATAGTTGAGAATCTTAAAAAGTTATTTTTAATATTAGGGAAATGAATGATAATTAAATTGATATTATTAAAAAATATTTCTTGAATTTTAGAAAGTTGCAGAAATAATTTTTCGCAAGATTATGTTCATAATGAAGCGGAATAGGATCATAATCCTAGCTCTAAGACATAATTGAAAGTATATGTACCGGTGAAAGACAAATTATAAGTAATGATTATTAATGGCATCGTACCTTTCTTATAATCTGAAGATATTTTTTAATAAAAATACGAATGTTTCACAGATTGTTTGATTCAAACAAGTGTGAGCACTTTGTATATAATTATTATTCCCACTTTTAAGCATCAAATAAATTCTATTTCGGTAAAAAAAAAAAAAAAAAAAAAAAAAAAGATAATTATATTGGTAATATGTTTCTACCATAAATGTCCCACATCATTTGTCAAATTTTGTCACCATCATTAGTACAGGCCCCATAATGATATAAAACAGTCTTTAGTGTTTAGGTGAATATTAACCTACCAATCTAAGTCAATAAGACGGTCATATAAAATGTCAGTTCACATCACCATAATATGCTTCAATTAGTCCAGACTCAAAGAGCAGAATCCACATCTGCGAATAGGTGACATCTCGCGTGTCGAAATAGATTGAAATTAATGTCGTACCAATATCGTCTTTAATCGTTGTTAATGAAGGCAACAACCTAAAGTAACAATTTTGCTTCCACTTTGGATAATGCGGTTGAAGAATGTTGAGATCCATTCTTGTAAATGTTAGTCGTTGACCCTTAATCTAAGAACAAACATTAACCGTCCCGTTTTGTTTTTTAGAGACATTTATTCAGAGAATTTTTTTCTCTTTAAGTGTTTTTTTAATGTTTTAAGGGCATTACAACTTTTTATAATGTGAATAGAGAATGATTACAACGACTTTCATTCGCCAGTCAAGGTCCTAAAAGATTGCAATTGTGTTTAAGAACGTAATGAGGTAAGAAGATGGTTGATGGTGGTGACTTACTGTTTTCTGTTCCCCCAAGTGCGAATGAAACGCTTTATAACATACCTTTACAATGTTTGCATCCATATTCATATCCATATTCCATATATAATATTCACTGGCTTTTTATCTAATCAATTGCATGCCCCCGTTATGAAAGCTGCTCGTCCTGGCATAGGGGTGACGTGCCTTCCCGGTTTTAATTCTGTGTTCTATCTGTGATTATTGTGAATGTCAAACCCCTTTAAAAAGGGGTTGTGCAAGTGAATGTGAAGCACATAGTAGCTAAGTTATGCTCTTGGCCCTAGTTGGAGCAACTGAACAAACAAGGGATACTTAATTTAGGCTTAAATCTCTGACAGCTTTTCATCAGCGGACATGTAAAAGTGCCATAAGTAACAACAAGAACATGAGTGCTGATGCAAAAAAATGTGATAAAGTACACACCAAGGTCGTTTCACAAGCATGAGATTAAAAAGTGTCCAGTGAGCGAATATGACGGATGGACCGTAACGGTATAACCGCAACAGTTTATCTGGCCCTCTAGAGGCCGCTACAGTGAACAATCAGTCCTTGTCTTGAAAGCGAGCGTAAAACCTGATATAGTCCCCGAGTATTATTTTAATGTATATATATATCTTACACGTTATTGTCCTAAATAATTTTATCCCCATGTAAATCGTGTCTTTTAAAATCATTAAAAGTATTTTAACTTAATTGCCATGATTATTGATTTTAATAGTCAACCCTGACAGAATTAAAATTTTGGCGTCCTTTCGATCACAACGAGGATTTGAAATAATGTTCTTGTAGTGATGTAAAATCTTGAAATAAGTGTAAATACTAAATATTTTCTTTGGCGATTTTTTTTAACTCAAACCATCTAGCTATAGGTTCACAAAATAAAATTTGTTTCCAGGGATTTCATTAGTATTTTCATTTACAGATGCTGTTCCGGTTATCATAAGTTTAATTTCAATACGGTATAATGGTCGTAGAAATCATCTATTAAACGAGAAATATGGCTGAGAAACAGCTAAAAACATTTCTCTTCAAATAACTGGAAGATATTCTTAAGGTTTAGAGTTGCTTCTTTTACACTGAATAAATAGTTTCAGGAATAGAGAAAATTATTAAAACATTATTAAATTAAAACCTTTTGAAGATATTAACAAAAATGTACACGAGGTATAGAGAAACAATCTTAATCATCAAAAAAATTTATATATCTCCACGTTTTAGACCACTTTCAATTTCAAAAATACATCTTTGGAAGATGTATGTTCGTACTTCTGCCTATCTAAGATAATTCAAAGATTAATCAAAACCGCTTTGAGATAAGTGAATGAAATTTGATACGTCGTCTTCTCGCCAAAGTTTGAGACTTCTCTGAAATTTCGAGCCAAATCTATTAACAGGAAGGTTATTTGCCATGTGTTTGAATCGAAGTTAACTTGTCAACTACAAAACGAAAAGCATGAGATGAATAGTATTCATTAAATAGATTTAATGTCTATATTTTCAAATTCTTCTATACTGTCAAATTCTGAAATAAATGCAATTCGGTATTGAACGTTTATCGATCTTTATTTTCAGAAGCATATAAACGTGATAACTCAAAAAATAACTGCTGCGCACGTATTACGTATTTAATCGACGACAATGTAAAAAAGTGCCATAGAAAGTAATTGTCTTAAAAGTTACGGTTCATTAAATGGTGGAAATGAATATTACATGTGTATTAATAAATCTACATCATTTTTTAAACCTACCTCTACTTCGGCAATTTAAACTGAGGTATACTACGCATTGAATAATTAGTAAAGAAATGTAACAAAATTGGCACTGAAAGTATGACCTTTAGGCTCATTAAATGGTGAAGGTGAATGTGAGATTTATATTAAATAAATCTACCGCATTTTTAAATCTGGTATATAAATTTTTTTATTAAAATTTTAATTCCATTCATCATTGGTTTTGATCAGTTGGGGTTTAGTTTAGTTATATTAACGTCCCGTTTAAAGCAACACGAGGGCTATTTTGGGACGGACCTCGTAATTTTGAACCACGGTTAGATGACGATTGATCAGTTGGGGAAAACACGCCTAAATCACACATTCATATTTATTATAGCGTATTCTAAAAAGTCTTGGAGAGATCAGTCCGACTGGTTTATGTTAACTTGATCAAAGGACTGAAAACATGTCTTTTAAAATGAATTTTAATCAGAAAAGGCAATTCCTTTCAAATCATGCCTGCTGAAGGAATTCGGTTTACTTTATCAGAGTCAACGTGCCCCAGGTATAGGGGATCTTAAATTCCTCGAAAGAAATAATAGATTCATAATTTTCTGAGCATGAAGCTCCCTGCAACTATATACCCTCTAATATTAGGTTTAAATGTTCATAGACCCCTTAGTCGGCAAGTGCAATGCAAATATTTCTCTTTTCTATATAAATAAAAAGGAATGCTTGTATATCTCTTAAGCACTGCCGTATCACTCATCTGATTCATATAAAACTTCGACAGTATATTGCTTGCCCTTTCGTAAAAACTATAGGCATAATACAACTATCTTAAGAATAAAAAATACTTTTAGATCTATTTACTGCATCTATTAACCATGGATTAACCACCAAATAACTCGCCAATAAGACACAAAAGATCCATTAAAGATAATAAATTCAAAGAAGTCGTGAATATTTCAGAGCTATTGTACGTAAATGCAATGCAAGTCTTTCTCTGAGGTGACAGTTTTATTAGATAACGTGTGAGAAAGTTTTAGGGAAACCAACATGTATAAAATTTTAACAAAACATTTAATGAAATTCTTGCATTTTTCGCAGCAACGTCCAAAAATATTGTAGTACAAATAATTTTGGGCCATTTAGTTTTCAAAAAATTATCTTTTCAACTATAATAAAGAGTTTATGGTATAAATACATTTTCTATGTCTAATCAATATCAAAAGAAAATATTTTAATCACAAGAACTTGAGAAGACGGAACGAGTATTAAATGAATCATGAGGTACAATAAATAGTTTCTTTCAGTACCATTTTAAAAGAACATCCAACTTTACAATTCTAAAAGAATACACAAATCTAATATACAAAAATAAATATTTGTTTTTAGAATAGGAAAATAAAAATAGAATAAATACTATTTATGCTTTTCCTTTAAAAATATATAATTCTACCTATCATCTATACTTATAATGAAGCTCAATCTCTGTGTGTGTGTGCTGGCGCTCTACAGGCCAGACCGTTGAACCTACAGCTACCAAATTTGGTACATGTATGTCGGGAATATGCATTTCGGAGTCCGTTTTTCGAATTTCTAATTAAAATTTGAATTAATTGAAATTTAATTAAAATTTTTCTACTATAACTTCCGAAAATATTATCACACAAACATGATTTTTACATTAATTTAAAGATTAAAAAATTAGATTTCTAATGGTATCAGTGTTTTAATTTTTAGCTTCTATTTTTAACGAATTTTTAAAAAAATATCTCAACCATTTTTTATGACGTGACTGGATAAAATAAAAGAAAACAATGACGGAAGTTCAAATAAAAAAAGTCTATCATCTTAAATTATCTAAAGAAATTCATCTTTTACCACGTGACTGGATAAAATAAAATAAATATAAAATGTGGTATTTTCTAAAAAAATAAATGCAAAGAAAAGGTTTCTATAATCGTTTGCAATATCTAAATAATTAATTCAACACATCTTCTTTATTTACGGTAAACTTGATTGAATTTAGACAGGATATGCATTGAAATCCCCACTTAATGGCATATTTCTATAATCGTTTGCAATATTTGTATTATAAATTCAATAATTTTTTAGATTATAAAATGTAATATTTTCTGAAAAAATAAATGCAAAACCAAGATTTCTATAATCGTTTGTAACATTTAAATCATTTATTCAATAATTTTTTCCCTTTCTTGCTTTCTTTAAAAAAACATATTTAATATTTTGGCAACATCACCGAAAAAAACATTTTTAATTTCAGGCCAACCAATGCCCAGAATTACTTCAAGGCTAATGAATATGTGATTTAATTGAAGATTTTAGAACGCATTACTCATGGCGAACCAGCTGGTCGCAAAAGGCGGCTAGTTCTTAATGAAACAAGTTAACTAATTCGAATTCCAAACGATGTTTTCTAGATTGTTTCTTCTGTGGCAGCAACGCGCCAGGTACAAGCTAGTAGAATAAAACAGACTATTTGAATCGAGCGATATTAAATATACAATAAAACATTATTTGAAGTTTCGATACTTTATGATAAAAGACAAGTACATATATAACAAAATAAATTTATAACGAAGACTATGCGCAATCATATTTATTTCCTAAATAAAGACTGATGATTGAGGCATTTATCGTGTCGTTATTGAATAAAGACGTGCTTTAACTTCTTCAAAACCTAATGCCTCCAGTGATAAGAAATTGGTTTTAACGCTATTTCGAAACAGTTCATCAGTCCGAAAGTTCTTTGAATATTTTAAGCAAAAATATCTAAACATATATCCGCCATCATCGCAATTTGTCATGTTGATCCATGACCCTTTTGCTTGGGATCCAAACATCTACCGTTTGTTTTAAACGACTTAATCAACTAGTTGAACGGGAATTTCTGTTGTGACAATGAATGGGAATTTCTGTTGTGGCAATGAATGGGAATTTCTATTGTGACAATAAATGGGAATTTCTATTGTGACAATGAAGGGGAATTTCTATTGTGACAATGAATGGGAATTTCTATTGTGACAATGAATGGGAATTTCTATTGTCACAATGAATGGGAATTTCTATTGTCACAATGAATGGGAATTTCTGTTGTGACAATGAACGGGAATTTCTGTTGTGACAATGAATGGGAATTTCTGTTGTGACAATCTTGAACCCTTGTCTACATTCATGGAGAAAGCGGCTTAAAGCCGAATGGTTTTCATCCCTTTTTTGAATGGATTCATAGGATTGTTGGAACCCATCTAACATTACTGGAGGCAACTATTTTCAAAAAACGTATTGAAAACCTAATCCTCTGACATGAAAAATGCCTGATTCTTTACAGCGGTTACTTTGGAAGTTAACTACGAAGGTTACTATAGAGTTACTAAAATCAACTATTACTTCTAACTAAATATATTATACTTAAGATTTGGTACAAGGCATATTTTGTATTCTTTAATTACCTTTATTATTAGCACTTCAATGTTACTAAAAAAACCGGGTCTTGTATTTTATTCTTTTTATGGTTAAAAAAAGAATAAAATACCACTCTAATGAATTAAACTATATCACTTTTCAGAATAATGTCTGAAAGTAAATAAACCTGATGCAAGCTCTTTTTCTTACCTCTTTTTAATAAATGTTTTGTATTTTGTTAGTTTTAATTAAGTTATTCGAATAAAATTTAACTCAAAGAATTTATTATTAATTTTACTGAAACAATATATTTAATTAAATTCATCCAATTTATTGCTTGCCCTGAAAGAAATAAATGTTTTTTATTTTGCTACGTTAATTTAAAATTACTGTTTTAATTAATTACACAAAATTAATTAATGCAGTTTATTTTGAATTTAATTAGTAAAATTAAATGAAATGTAAAACACTGTTTGTTTGACAACTTTTTTGCTATCGACTCTAATTCCCTTGCCTTTTGATAAGAAAATTTATAAAATGCATGGTTTTAATACTGAAACAAAAATCAATATTAAATTTAATTTTCATCATCCAAATAAAGAATGATTTAAAAATGCATAATTGTTTTGAGAATAAATTTCTTTACTTATATAATTAATTACC
>JAPMOQ010006957.1:140189-161026 GCA_026543055.1 Argiope trifasciata
GTATATATGACTTTTGGAGTAAGAATTTTTATAGTATGTATTTTATTACAACTGAGTTTTGCATTATAGAAATATAATTTTGAGTCATATGAATTTATGACTTTTTGACCTACGAAAATTTTTACAAATTATCTTATTTAAAGGAAATTCAAAGAATTTTTTTAATGTTTTATTTTACCATTTAACGCTGTCTTTCCACCTTAAAGATCGTACAAATTGTAACAATATGTTGAAATATATATAAAGTAAAAGAAGATGGTGTTGATAAATCTCGAATAGGGAATTACCTTTCTCTTGAAGAGGAAAATAGTGCGTGAGAGAAAATATATTTTTAAAAACTTTTGTTTTAATTGCTCTTTGAGCCCTCTAAACTCTTTTAATATAGTTAGAAGACTGAAGGCTTGTTGCACATGTTTACTTTTCTGATTTATACTTTTGGACGGGTTAGGATATTCTAGTTGTTAAAGCGTGGAATTCGTATCCTTTGGGTTGTAACCTTAAACTGAACCAGCCGAAGACTTTCTGTGTACAAGGGGGCTGGTGCACGTATAGATCTTTTGTGGTAACAAAGTTGACAAGACAATACCATTGGGTGGTACTCGTTTATTTGTGATCGTTTTCTCATTCAGGTCTAAATTACGATCTGTAAATAGTCCGCCTTGTAAAAAGGGTTTTGGCGCATGCTTAGAAGAACTCTTGACTCTTGATGGCGCTAATGAAATAAGAGAAGCTCAAAGTCGGCTTAAAATAGCTGATATTTTCTGATGACTTGTCTGTGACAAGGGCCATATACAACAATTACATATATTTACATTTTATATGTCAAACCCTATTATTATTAAAAACTGCAAGAAAAATAATACCAGTTTTGAAACTGTATGAACCTATATGTGGTTATACGCATGAACATATTTATTTGAATATCAAATGAAAAATAATTTTAATGAATTTCTCTATGTTTATATTCTGGTATTAGATTTCCTTAAATTTAACATGTATAAATGATACTTATGTGAACTAAGTGTAAGACGCGTCATAGAAATGCTAATACATCTGGAAATTTAATATTATCAAGCAAAATGGGTTTAGATTTGCATGACAAATTATATTTTGAAGTCGCCATGTTACATTTAGAAACTATCAATGGATTTTTTTTGGTACCAATTCCTTTAACTAAACTTTTACTTATTTGTATTTCATGAATCCTCATCGTTTTATTCTATTTTCTTCCTTCTTCAGAACGTAGATGGAATATTTTTCTCAAGTATTCAGAGTGGTCGATCAGATATGAGATATATAGAAGTAATACAAAGCAGAAAGATAATATTTTATTTAAAGATATGTAAGTGAAAAAGTAAAGTCTACCATTGAAAATTCGTACTATATTAGGATTTATTAAAATTTATCTAGGTACACATGTTATAAATAAGTAGATATTATTACTTAAATATTAATATTGAGTTATGACTATATTTTTTGTCTCGAGATAAATAAGGTATTAAAGGAAAACAGATGCCAAATGCAAGGAAACAAGTATAATATAAATAACAATAAAATATAGATCTCATGGAAAAAGATATGAAAAATGTCGTCTATTAACACATTAAAGGCGGGGGATCTTGACGAAAGTATGCTAGGTAACGCGGATCAAATCGTAGTACTAGGACTCGCACCTTTAATGTGTTAACAGAAGAAAAAAATCATAACTTGTTATCAAACTCATTAAAAAGGTTGGAAAATGCAAATAGCATTCCATGAATGAACCAAACCCCTGATCTATCTTCTTCCTTCTAGGGCCCACAGCTATGTCCTTCTCCATCAATGAATTATTTCTCAAGTGGGAAGGTGATTCTTTAAATCTTTCATTAAACAATAACGACTGATAAGACTAATGTAAAATCTATCAGACAAGAAATACAGAAATCAAGTGCAGAGGTGTTGTCAGCAATTCAATTGTATCCGGAAATAGCCAGGAAAAAAAATGTGATCCGGAAGAAAAGGAAAATGTGTCTGCATTCTTCATTCCGGAAAAAGCATTTAGTAAGAAGAAAGTAGGAGAACCTTAAAAAAAAAACTCCTGTCCGTAATACAAATGATCGTTGAACTTAACTGATTATTCAGAAACTTCTTGCATTGTCGTTTTTCTTTTTTATGTTACTTGTTTTACAACTTGTGAACTTGCCATCCATATTGCTTTCTATTATATGGAACAAATTATTGTTCCCATTTTTGAATCACAGAAGCGGAAAGAAATGCGATAAATAATTCGCAATTAATTTCATGTCATCTTTTTTCAAAAGACTTTTCTTTAGAATAAGGATATTTATTTGGTAAATAAAGGAAAAGAAATTATTTGTAAAAGTTCAGAAATATGAAAATAATAAGCTTGGCTTTTCTGACGTGAGAAACACATTTTATACCGATTTTTCTATAAAAATTGTTTTTTTTTTCTTTTTTAATTCAATTAATTTCTCTTTAAGCTGCTTTACACCAAAACTTTTTCTATGTCCAACTTTCAAGACAGACTTTTCTATTAAGTGTGATTGATTGAATGCCCGAGGCACATACTTTGTTCGTTCGAGATGATCTCCCAGATGGGTTTACGCAAAAGAAGATTCGGAAGTTCATAGCTAGCAACTAAACGTTATATTTTCTTTTGTATATCAATACCTTATTATATAAGTAATAAAAAAAATAAGTTGTTATTGCGGATTTTGAGCAAATTTTTATTATCTTTGATAGAGAAACTCGAGCATTTCGGTGTTCGGAGGTACCAGAAATAAATCTTCCGAAATTTAAGAAAAGCAATATAGCTTAACTCAGGTTGTCAAATCCTCCTAGCACAGTGAAAGTCTTTTTCAATTCAAATGTTATTTGATTTGATACGGGAAATTGCTTTACAGTCGACCACAACAAATCCTGTCGATACTGCTACGTTCAGTGGTGGTGGGGTGGTCGGCTGTATGCAAGAAGAAAGAGGAGAAATTTTTTTAGTTTAGCTTTGTTTAGTTATATTAAAGTAACGTTGTGAAGCAACACAGGGGCTATTTTGGGAAGAACGTCGTCATTTTGAACCACGGTCAGATGATTAGGACTACTCCTGAACAACGCCTCCCTCTCCACACCAGCGGAGCCAACTTTTTCGGATCGATTGAAAGTGCAAAAGACCCCTTCCCAGGACGGTTCTTCGGTGGAATCGAATCTCGAACCGGTAACCCTTCTGTTCCGAAGCCGATAGCTTGCCATCAGGCCACCGAGTCCCGGAAATTGTTTTAGAGAGCTTAAATTGGTTTGTAAATGTATAAATTTCAACTATATATGTATTTTACATTAGTGATAGTACACTTTGAACGCCAAAAAAAAATTGAAAGTTTATTAGTTTTTCGTTTATAGTTTTTATCAAGTGGCGACAAGATATTTTATTAATCACTTTGTTGCCATTCAGTTAGGAAAGAATTTTATAACTCATTGGAATTATTAATAAAAAGAACACTTATAAAAGAAAAATAACTACAAACAAAAAGAGACCAAAAAATGAATATCTTAAGAGAAAAAAATTATAACAAAGCTAATTGCACGCTTTACTGACTCTTTACAGCTTCATGGTAAAGCAAAGGCTTGAAAATTATAGAAAGTTTTCAAATGATAATAAACTGAAACCAAACCCTCTCTTTTTTTAAAAAAATTCATCATATCAGATAATGCATCGCATAACAAGGTAGAAAATCAAAATTTTGCATAATCGACTTCCGGACATCCAAGTTTAATGTAAAACTTATTTTAAATGACTCAAACGTTTACAAACTCGAACTGGGGCATTTCGATGTTTTGAGGTACCACAACTAAATCTGTCAAAATTTAAGAAAAGCAATATAGCTTCAGATTGTCAAATTTTACTTGTTCAGTGAAAGCCTTTTTCGATTCAAATGATATTTTATATGATGGGGGGAAATGTTTTAGTTTAGTTATATTAACGTCCCGTTGTAAAGCAAAGCTAGGGATATTTTGGGATGGACCTCGGGATTTTTGAACCACGGTCAGATGATGAGACCAACACCTTAACTGGTGAACCCCCATTCACACCACACCAGCGTATGACAGATTTAATGTGCAAGAGACCCCTTCACACAAATGTGTAAATTTCAGTTATACATATATGTATTTTACATTAGGGATAGGTGCACTTTAAAAACCAAAAAAACAATAAAAATTTATTGATTTTTCGCTTCTAGCTTTTATCACGTGTCTACAAGTTATTTTATAAAATTCTTTGTTGCCATTCAGTTAGGGAAAAATTTTATAACCTATTGGAATTATTAATAAAAAGAACACCCATAAAAAAATAATAATTACAAACATAAAGACACCAAAAAACGAATATCTTAAGAGAAAAATTATAACAGAGCTAGATTCAGTCTTTACTGATTCTTTACAGCTTCACGGTAAAGCAAAGGCTTGGAAATAATACAAACTTTTCAAATGATAATAAACTAAAACCAAAACCCTCTCTTTTTTAAAAAAAAAAAGATATCATCATATTTTTAGATAATGCATCGCATAACAAGGTAGAAAGTCAAAATTTTGCATAATCGGCTTCCGAACATCCAAGTTTAATGTAAAACATATTTTAAATGACTCGAAACATTTACTATCCATTGTTCATTTTTTCTCCATTAATTCACACGCAAAGACAGAACATTTTTCTTCTCCATTATTAAATTACTTCATCATTACTGGCATCAGAAGCCGGTGTACATTTCATGAATATGCCCTTCAAGATTGAACAAGCAAAATTCATTCTAAATTTAAAACTATATCAGTGGAAGAACAATGCATTATTCCCTGCTTCTTCTCAGGAAGGCAAATATTGGCAGTGGTGTTTCTATACTTAAGCAAACAATTCATCCTTATTCAGGGCTTATCATGTTTCTCAAAAATGTCAACAAAGAAAGAAGAGATGTATTTAACAGCATACCTCCTAGTATAATTATATCTAAAATACATTAGAATGTCTGTGCTTTGCTTTTATTAAAAAACTGAGTTGTCAAAAAAATTCGAATTCGTGATTTGGACGTATCTCCATGTCTTAGACATTCCTGAATTACAAAACCATGCTTCTGGAAATGTCTATCTGCCTGTGAAAAAATAACTCGAAAACACTTTGGATTAAAATGGGGAAATTTGGTGTATTTTTATTTCTACCTAATTTTTAAGAAATTCCTCTCGAAGGAAATCTGTTTATCTTGCTTTTAGAATATAAGCTAACATGATAACTTTTAAAATGAAGATGAATAGTCGAATTAAATTGGTACAGAAACTTTAAAAATATCACATTTTGATCCAAATCCACTGAAGGATTGACTGTTTATCTTTTTGTACTTTCAAAAATAAATTTGGCATGTAATTTTGGAACTATCAGAGTATTTTCAGGGCTTTTCATAGCCCTTTGAGAAAAACTAATCTAAAACAGAAATCTAGTTTTCAATTGCTTTCAATGCATACCAGACATCAATAGCCAAAAGAAATCTCCCCCAAGCCCATATGATAAATTCAGTAAAAATGCTATATTCACGACAAAGGTTTATACTTCTTAACTATTTCATTATATTGCCATTCAAAGCTTTTCAGGGATAACATCTCAGTACACCATAGTATCCAAGCTAGATAACAGGTTTTACTCATTAGCTCTTTATTGTTTCTACTTGGTACACCATAGTATCCACAATAGTAATTCAATCTTCTAGAACATTATACGGAATAATCAAGTAGAAGCATGTAAAATATAGCTTTTTTTCCTTCCCTTGTCAGAAAAAAGTTTGATTTGCAAGTTTTTTTTACATACCAGAAAAGCAAAAGGAAAATAACATAACTACTCTGTAAATTTAATGATTGGTACATGTTATTTTTATCATGAAAATAACATTTACTTAAGTGTTTTTATAACACACACATCTCTCTTTCATTATAGCATCGAATGTATCGACTCCATTCGTGATTTATAAAAACAATTTTGTTACTCTGAAATCATCGTTCTGTTTTAAAAACTCTCTAATATCCATGCGGTTCTATGTAGTAAACTAGTTGCTTCTCCAAACAAAAATCAGCCACAAAAACGAGTTTTCCTTTAGAGAAATATATTGCTACCAGTTTAATTTGGTTCAGACCTCGATACTCAGATTAGTTTCTCCTACACCAATTATTCTCAGTTACTTCAAAGACGTGGATTTGCTTCTAATGAATACGAAAGAGCCATTAAAATGCAATCGTTTCTAGTTCAATCTTTTTGACAAATTTCGGAGAAATGAAAATCCGGAAATTAGAATTTCTAACGGTTGCGAAAGTCAAATGGATTTGGGATTACCGAAAAGTGCTTATTCATCAGATGTGACTGGAGTGAAACAACCGCATTTTACATTCATTTTACTTTTCTCTTGAGACTATTTCCCTTCTAAACCAGAATAAGTATGCTATTATGGATTGAAAACAGTGCCTGTAAATTCCTGTAATAGCAATGTTAGTAAACTCAAGATCCATTTGTTTTTTCAATTATCGCATCTGCCCGGAAATAGTAATAAAACTTAAATGTATTCTTCCTTTTTCTTATAAATACTGTTACGAATGTTACGTATCTGTGATACTGCTTCCCAGCATGATTGGTTCCTTCACTGGAAAGAATGATTTACAGAATTCTTTACTGGATGCTGTGGATGCTCTTAGAAATGATCCCAGAGCTTGGCGACAAACTTGGCAACCATTTGGTGACTTGGCGACGAATTTGGCAACTTTGGCAGCAAAATGGAAAGTACCCGAAACATCGTGAATTTTTCCGATTCGTCCATCAGGAACCGAGATATGTCCAGACGCGCCCTGATTGGTCGAGACATTTCTAGCCACGCCTCTTGGGACTATATAAGGGCCATTGTTTCAAGTTGAGGGCACATCATTTTACTGCATGCTTATTGGCTCTGATCAAACAATAGTAATCTCACTCTGAACCTACTACCCTGAGCTGGCTACTTTCCCCTCACACCGCAGGAACACCCTCACCTTCCCCGACGATGCTGGTTGCTGATTGGCCCTCCAAGCTCCACCACCCACCTCCCCCTTGGGAGTCCACGCTCTGCTCCGCAGAGCGCTTCAGTCTAGATGTATCCATGAGAGACGACAGTCCATGCCAGTCACCTGAAGCAATGTCTATTTTTCATCTACCTGCCGCCATTATAGGAGGTAGCGTCTGACGACGCGGGCACTTCTTCAACTGTCAGTCTTCGTAGTTGAGGGCAGTAGTAGCCAATCGCAACGACTCCTGACAAGCACCACCTCACCTTCCCACCTAGTCAGCAAATCCCACATATACCCGTTGCTCCTCAATTTCTCATATCATTCCGAAGACGGTCATGGCAAGATATGGACAGCCATGCCTTCCATATCCTGTCAGGAGCGAGGATAAGCCCCTGCCGGGGCTAGGCGCCTCTTTAACCCCACTCACAATCTGAGGGCAGTAGTAGTCGGAATCAGATAGCGAGCCCTCCAGAGGAGAAAACAAAAAGCGGCGAAGCCAAGCAAGTGCTAAACTGAGCTGAGTGCCTTGTAGTCTATTGAGGAAGCAACGTCGAGTACTATAGCTAGTACTGCAGATATTGTTACTACTTGTGAGTTACTGTTGTTATTGTGTGCTGCTGTGTGTTCGTCTCATCTGTAAATAAACGTTTATGTTGTGTCTCTACTAAAGGTCTGATCATTGCTTGTGCATAATCTCATCTCTAATACCATACACATCCACTATACAGGTTAAAAAGAACCCGGCGGATAATAAATATAGGAAATCCGTAACAATACTAAATTCCTTTCTGTGAAATTAAATTTGTTAAAGTGGCATACCAACTACTGTACTATTATTGGAATAATTATAAATAGTTTACTAATCTATATACATTTCCCATTTTTTATACATTATTTTGTCTCCCTTAGCGTTTTCGGCCGATACGCCTAGAGTTCGCATATTATTATTTTTACCATCTCATTTGAAAATGTCTATATGACATTCGGATGTACAATCCATTAATAAATGAAATAATTATGTCATAGTAGGATACATTTATTTTAAAATATTTTTTCTATCAAATTTTCAACATTTATTTGTCTAAAATGAATGAACAATAAAAAAAGGAAAGCAATATGCTTGTGCAGTATTACAGCAATAGGAAGGTAAATAATACAAAGAATTTTTTATTTTAAAATCAAGATAGTAAATACGTTGTAACATAGGAGCATTCAGAACCAGCTGGGGTCAATGGATTCTTTAAACAATATAAACATGGTTCTTTTCTCTCCTTATTTAAGCTTTTAAATCAAGATATTTTACATTAATTATAATTAAATCTATGAACCGTTATAATTCAACACATAAAGATAAAACATTTTTTAATATATAAAACATTATAAAAAAATTTAATAAACGTTTGATTACAGGTAGAGCTCAAAAGAATTTTTTTTCCATGATTTTCATAATTTAAAATGTAAATGTTAAAAATGTTTGAAAATAATTAAATATAAATAATTAGAATATTTAAATTATTTTTTTAAAAAATAATTTAAGTATTCTAATAAAAACTTTCATACATTTTTTCTTTTGTTTTTGAATAAATTACGAAAAAGATGGGCGGGCACAAAATATCCTAAGGATAATGTTCTGAAATCTAAACGTTGACTTTTATTCAAATACGTTTTAATGCTAGATTCTTTTTTCATAAATCAAGAAATATCTGAATTCATGCTGCCTTGAAAGTATCATGAAAAAAAAATTACCAATCAAAATCAGCTAAAATTAAAGCTTCAAAAGTGCTCAAAAGTCAAGTGCAGTTCCCAGGAAGGAAAACAAAACCACAGGACCCAGACGGACGCTACAGATTTTGACTCTACAATGATTGTTTATTTGTTTATACATGTCACACAGATGTTCTCAATGTCATTTATCAATCTTTTCTTTTTGGTTAGTATTCTCATTTCCCTGTATGTTTAACCCATAGTCAGCATTTGTGTAAGTGTTATTGTTCCTTTTATCTAATTATTACTTCATCAAAAATCGAATACAGTCTTGTAGGATTTCCTTCTTTCCTCATTGTATTTATTTATTTATTTATTTATTTCCTTCCTTCCATTCTGTGCCCTTTCAACCAGCTAGATAACTTAGTGTTACAGGCACCGAGGACACAAGATGGCGTTACGGGTGGCAAGTCTATCTCGGGACCATATCTACAATGGCAGCAAAATCACCAACCAAAAAAGGCCTACATTAGATAAACAAAATTTGGAGGCTTATTTATACATCTGAAAGGTGATATCAACTCAGGTTTCGCGTTTCTCGCTTAGGTGTTACGCTAGTAGTTTGCAAACCAAGTTTTCTTTAAATGCATATTGTAAAGTTCGTGGGCTTTATTTATCATTGAAATTTGACGCATTGTGCAGATGTTAACCAAGAGTGCCTTTAAGAAGACGAAGAAGCCATTATCAACAGTTAACTGAGTTTGAAGGAGGTCGTCTGATAAAACTACGAGAAAGTGGATTTTCTTTCCTTGATTTTGCTGAGAGACTTGACAGGAAGGTATTCATTGTGAATAATTGTTGGAAGCAGTAGTGATGGCATAGTACTGCTTCTAGAAGATCGGGTATCGATCTGCCAGTGGACCACTGAGAGAGAGGACCACTGTATTAAACATATGTCCCCTAAGAGAAGGGGCACCACATAATTGAGAATAAGATGCTTCCAGCATGATGGTTACATCTCTCCAATTCGGTGGGGAACACAAAAAAATGGGGAATCTGGCTTCTACCATCGATGACTCGACGTACTTCCTTCTAGTAAGGTTGAACTGTAGCCAATGATAGCTCTTAAGACTCAACCATAATTCCCACCAGTGTTGCTGTAGCAGCGGTTCTATCATTGTAGTCAGTATTATGACTATGTATATGGCGCACGGCCCTGGCGCATAGTACTGCGTCTGCAGCTGAAATGCGGGCTGCAGCAATGACACAACAAACTGTTAGAAATCTGTTAGTTTAAGGACAGCTCCGAGCCAGGCACCCTTTAAAGTGTATTCCACTGATTCCAAACCATTTCAGTTAGCAAGGCCAGTGGTGTCAATTTCGATTTCGCTGAAGGACGAAGTGGAGATCTGTTGTGTTTTTTAATGAAAGCAAGATCTGCCTTGGCGCCAGTGATGGCAGTGTGTTGGACTGAAGGAGGCCAGGGGAAGGCCTGCAACCAAATTGTCTGCGACCTAGACACATTGGACATACACTTGGAATCATGATCTGGATACATATTACCTATGACAGAAGAAGCACTATGGTTATCCCAAACACATTGACTACAAATTTGTCTGTCTGATAATGCAACTTTTAGTGCTGCCATTCATGAACAGCATTCAAAAAGGAGTTTTCTAACAAAATAACGCTCGTTGTCAAACCGCTGTTGTAATGCAACGTACTCTACAGAGTGTTGACAAGTCATCTTGGTCTGCTAGATGACCAGGTCTGCCACCAATTGAGCACGTATGGGATATCGTTGGAAGAAAATCCCAGCATAGTCCAAATCCAACAATGACAGTCCTAGTATTGACAGAACAAATACAAGAATGCTCCAAACCAAGAAGTGCCATTTGGCACTTGTATGACAAAATGCATGCATGTTTGCAGACTAGCATTCGAAATTCTTGTGGATTTACCGGCTATTAATATAACAAAATTTTGCATTTTAAATGCATTTTTTTGTTCTAAAATTAAATCGTGACCTTGAGAATTCAATCCATTAAACATGTTAACAAAACATCGGTATTTTCCAATTTTCATTAATCTACCATAATTGTACTCTTGGTGTTGGGATTTTTTCAGACAGGGAGGTCCTAAAATTACGGAATACCTACTCTAATAATAAACAAAAGTTAGAAATAGCTGTACAATGTTAAAGAAATGAGTGACTAGTACTGATATATAAAAATTTATACAAGAATTGTATGCTCTTTTGGAACTATACCATTAACATATTATGAGAAATCAATTTTATATAATCCCATTAATAAAAACATGTGTTTCCAAACGGAATAACAACTAAGGTTCAGTCGCTTTCTCTACTGTTATGCTTGATTTGACCTATAATAAGAGAAAGACTTCAAGGAATATCCGCTACTTATTTCACAACGTAAAATAAAAGGATATTCTGGTCCAAAGCATAAATAACTCACCGTGGTCTTTATATAAGCAGAAACGGGTTTTTTCTATCAGTGATAACTCAAATGTATAAAAGTATAGCCAAATATAGCTCTTGCGCCAAAAACTATCACAAAACCAATCCAAAACCTTCACTGTTATACTTTATTTGACCGATAATAAGTGAAAGATTTGCAGAAAGTATTTGCTCCTTATTTTCCAGTGTAAAATAGAATAATATTCTGGTTCAAATATTAAATAACTCGCCTTGATCCTTATATAAGAAGAAACGGGTTTTTCTTTTATCAGTGATACCGCAAATGCATAGAAGTATGGCCAAATATAGATCCAGCGGCCAAAACTATCATAAAACCTAACCAAACCATTCATTGTTATACTTGATTTGAGCCATAATAAGTGAAAGACTTGTAGAGAGTATTTGCTACTTATTTCCCAGAGTAAAATAGAAGAGTATTCTGATCCAAAGCATAAATAATTCACCATTCTCCTTATATAAGCAGAAAAGGAGGGTTTTTGCAGTGAAAACAAAGATGCATACAAGTATAGCCAAATAGAGCTCTTGCGCCAAAAACTATCATAAAACTAAACCATTTACGGTTATACTTGATTTGACCTATAATAAGCGAAAGACTTGCAGAGAGTATTTGCTACTTATTTCCCTGAATAAAATAGAAGAATATTCCGGTCCAAAGCATAAATAACTCACCGTGGTCCTTATATAAGCAGAAAAGCGGGGTTTTTTGCAGTGAAAACGCAGATGCATAAAATAGCAACACTCTGAAAATACGATTCTCTTATTTTTTATTCCAAACTTCTTTTTTTGTTGTTGTTGTTTTTAAATTTTCAATGTGAGTCGTACACACCGAGGAACGCATTTTCGAATAATGATGCCTCGGAGGTTTGGAAAGGCAACCGACTGGAGGAGTATTTCTTCCAGAAGACAAAAAAAATTCGACATTTGATAGTTGAATATTTTCCCTCGAATGAAAATATAAAAAAAGAAATCGAGACAAATATTCTTGGGGAGTGATCGAATTGGCTCTGTGCAAACAGAAAGAAGAATTGCGAATATTCCATTTCGTCTTTCGTTGCTCCTGGATGGATTGGGAAGCGAAATATTTTAAAACTTCTCGAGAAGCACCGTTTGATTTTCGTGTTCGGTCCATTTTCGTCTGCTTGATTTGGTGAGAAATATGGAAATTGTAGTAACTGAATCCGCTTGCATCCAGAATTCGGATTTATTTGCAAAGAACTCGTTCTTTCCATCAGATTATTGTCTTAGTTCCTCACTTGATTTGTTTGGCATCTCAAGAATATCAGATATGTCTGCGGGGTATTTTCCTTTTCATACGGAATAAATAAGCCATTGATTTAGAAATCGAGCTTATTTTTAAGTTGGTTAAACGTAATTATTCGACAGACATACAACTTTTATTTGTTTTAAGGCTAAAAGGCTCTTGAAAAATATTAAAATGCGTCGAAATAAGTATACATTTCCAATACTGAGTTACAAAGTTTATAAATGCTAAATGTAATACACTCGTTGAATTATTTATCTATACCAGCGGGTGACCGAGCTTCGCTCGGAGAAAACAGGTATCGAAGCTAACTCGAAGATTTAAATTTTCAATTGTGATTTATCAAAACAATGCATGCCATAAGAAAATTTGTGAAACCATTAGTGAAAAGATAACCGGTTAAAGTGCACCATTGTAAACTATTCTAGACAAAGTTAGAGTTTGGAAAGGAAACTATTCTATACAAAGGTAAAGTAAAGGTAAAGATTGAAGTGTGTTGAAGTTCAATATTTTTGACATATTTATTTAGAAAAACCAAACATATATACATACATAAGAAACATATTATAAACCTATAACAGCATAAACATAAAACTTTATTAGTTCGTCATATTGGCTATAGATGGCAGCACGCTACCGCTTGAAAATTTAAGTAGCCATTATAGCGAACTAATAAAATTTGAAAATATCCTATCTGTAACTCCGAACTGCTCGACCGTAGCGCTTCAAAACCGGAGCCAATCGATTCCTCGTGGCCAAAAACCCCAGACCCCCAAGTTTACCGGAGTTTATTAGTTCTGGGGCGATTTTCAACTTGGCAACCATTCCTCGTATTATAGTATTAGATAAATAAAAATGAATGTTTGTCTGTTTGTGCCTTATACCTTCCAAACCCTTGCATCCAATTGCGATTAAACTTGTCAGCTTATTGCTTACATCTACGTAATGGTTATAGGCATAGTACAATTATCTTAAATAAAAAATAAAATTCGGATCTTAACCGCATCTATTTACCAAGTATTCATCTCCAAATAACTCGCCGAGGAGACACAATAGATTCCGAAAAAATTCTAAATCGAAGTTAAAAGTTAATATTGTATAGCTATTAAACATAAATGTCATGTAAGTCATTCTCAGAGGTAACAACTTTATTACAGATTATGCGAGAAAATTTTGGGAGGACCAATCCTGTAGGTTTTAAATTTTAATTAAATGTTAGCGTTTTTCGGAGTAACTTCCAAAAATATTATAGTACAAATAATTTTGAACCATCTTAGTGTTCCAAAAATTATTTTTTCAACTATATTAACGATTTTATGATATAAATATATTTTCTATGTTTATTGAATTTTGAAACAAAATATTTTAATCACATTTTCTAATATCAAACTTCACTATTCTGAACTAATATGAAACGAATCACGAGGTACAATAAATAGTTTCTGTCATTACCATTCTGAAAAAAAAACCAGCTTTACATTTCTAAAAGAATACACAAATCTATTATATAAAAAAGGATATTTGTTCGTATTTCCTGTACTATCGTACAGTTCATCCTATTTCGATAAAATATTGCCAAATTATCTATTGGTTACACTCAGTATTATTTTTTCGGCGGCAGAAAAGCGCCGGGTACCAGTTAGTACTTTATAAAAAATGAACTAGCAAAATAAACATGATAGTTTGGTAACATGTAATGACTAATTTGTGTTTAAAACATCTATTAGTATGATTGTTAAGGGAATATTATATACAAAATAAAATATTCTTCATAAGAAAAGAAATTATTTATTGCTTTCAAAGTGAAAGAAATTTTCATAAATTGTTCAAAATAGAAAATGATTTAAAAAACAAAGCTATGACTAAAATCAACAAAAACATCGCAGTAACTAATAGAATGATATATGGGTTTCTAAGATTCTGTAACAGAATGTTTGTAAAATTCCATTCTTTCATCTTTAGTTAATTTATTGATTTAAATAATGAATTTAATTTTAATTTTTTTTTCAACGATATAATTTTCAGTTGATTAAATTTTTCAATATTAAATACATATACTTGAAATCTAGTAAACAGAAAGGATTTCAAAATCTTAAAGTAATTTTAGAGAATCTGTAGATAAATGAAATTTGTCGTGTTTCCTTTTGACAACAAAATCAAATAATCTAGCAGTTACATTCACAAAATATTCAGATACAAGTTAAAAGCTATACATAGTGTATTTTTATTTAAAACATTGAACTATGAAGTTTATTCTCTCTTGTTTTATACATACATTTATTTCGTTTATTATTTATTTTTTATATTTTAGAAAATGTGGTTAAAATAATTTCTTTCAAAATTGATTAAACGTAGAAAATATATTTATACCATAGAATCGTTAATATCGTTGAAAACATAATTTTTTGAATATTAAGATAGTGCAAAATTATTTGTACTATAATATTTTTGGAAGTTACTGCGAAAAGCGTAAAAATGTAATTGAAATTTAAAAACAAAAGGATTGGTCTCCCCAAAATTCTCTCGCATAATCTGTAATACAGTTGTTACTTCTGAGAATGACTTGGACGGAATTTGTGTTCGATAGCTATACAATATTAACCTTTAACTTGGATTTAGCATTTCTACTGAGTCTATTGTGTCTCCCCGGTGATTTATTTGGAGATGAATCCTTTGTAAATAAATGCGGTTGTGATCCGAATTTTTATTTTTTATTTCAGATAATTGTTTTAGATAATCTGCAAAATCATCAATACTACAGTGCTTCATTAGAAAAGAAAATTTAGTCGTTTCTTAGACGTTTCATCTGAAATCTATGAGTATTGATCGGAGATGATGTAAAATTCACAACTGGAAATACATGAATTCCACATCTTCCTTGATAAAAATTTAAGCCAAACGTATTACATAAATTATGTATTAGCGATTCAGATTTCACCATTTTTTTGGAAAAATAAATAAGTTTTAAATAGTAGATATCTAAACGCAAAGAAAACAAGTTATACCTTCTAATAGTTTTTCAAATCAATTATATATCCTCGCAATTCTACTATCATTTATTGCGATTCAGTTTGTAGAACAACTTCTATGAAATAAACTGCTGCTACAGAAAGAATATGAAGATTGAATAAGAACTGATAGACTCAAGTAAATCTTTGATAAAAATGCATATTACATTAATTGAATAATATTATATGCATATATATTGTTCATAATTATTTTTTGTTGTATTTTAAACTTAATTTTTAGACCAATAAATCAGAATTTTAAGATTGGATACATTATAACAAAACAATGCTTTATAATGAAAAAAAAGAGCAATATATCCTTAGGTAAGCATATCTTATCAGAATTTTTACTAAATTGTGAGTACATATCACTATTTAAATTTAGTTTTACTTTGATAATCATTATATAATAAAAGAAAATGGTCTCAAATTGTAATTAGTAATACAGAGGAAAAGAAGTCAATCAAATTTCATATTGAAAATGAACCTTTAAAGACCGAAAGTTGTCAGTAATTTTGAGCAAAAAAATCGAATTACAGATTGAAGAAATTTAATAAAAGTAGCTTTTAAGAATTTAATCTTATCAGCCTATTAAGAAGAATATTTTTTTATTCTGATCATTTTCTAATTTATAATAATTAATTTAAAATTCTACATTATAAATATTCTGGAATCGGAATTATTTTTTCTCAAATTCCTTATTAAGTGAAGTAAGTCATATGCAATAAATTTAATCAAAATTAAGTGTTAATAAATTGAATAAGTTTTGAAAATGTATGAATCATTTATTCAAATAAATACGTAACGAAACTAATATTTTAGTAAAATCAATTCATGTAATACTTCAGTCATATGACAAGAGTCATATGATCTGACTTCGTGGCATAATTTTGTTCATTTTCCTATATTATTGGCCTGGCATGAAGATTTATTTTATATCCATAAGTATAATTTCTAAATTGTGATTGATTTCGTAACTTTTGCTTTCATTATTTAAATTTGAGTTGATCTTACTGCTATACGCATATGTTAAGATATTTATTTTGTTATTTTTAGGCGCACTTTGGCCATAAAGGATGCTTGGAAAATATTTTTTTTTTAATTCCTTACATAATAAAACATGGTGGCCATCGAAACATTTGAGCTGAAAATAGCTAAACTTAATTTTATCCATCTGAGGAGTATCATTATTTTGGTAAGTTAAATTGGAAAACACGCTTATCTTTATTTCGAGGTACGGTTTTTAAATATTTTTTGTATATGCCAAAAGATCTTCAAAGGTATGCTCGTTATTGGCAAATAACATTAAAAGACGAATTACTTTCCAAAATGAATAGCATAAAAAATTCCGGATGAACATATTGAAAAAATAAAAACGACTATCTTAAAATTGTAAAAAAATCTTTTTAACTTCAACTGAAATTTTTTCTCATATCTTTCATAAAAAGCTTCATCTTCCTTTGTTTTATCCAAATTCTTAACTGATTCGAACGCAGAGATGAAACTTTAAATTATCTATATACCCAATTAGGAAAAATATATAAAGTAAACAAAGTTGCAATTGGTGAGGTAACTATTTGCATATAGATTGCAAATATTGGTAAATTTTTGTGATATGTATCCTTTATTTTCGGTAATATTTCAGTGAATGGTCCCTGTAAAAGTTGCTTCCAAGTAAAGGTCTTCCTATTGCCAGGAAGCAAACGTACTTTCCAAATTTGTTCCCTTTTTTTTCCCTAACTATACAAAAATAATAATAATAATAAACTTAACTATAAAAATTATTTAAATAATAATGTTAAATAAAAATTAGAAGTTAATGAATGCAATCAGATGCATCATTAACCAAATGTAAAGGCAAATATTCAAAAATATTATCGATAAACTTTCTGCACAAAAATACATTATATTACTATCTATTTAATTGCTACGTATTATTATGTATTGTTATCTAGCATAATCTTGTGGAAAAGAACAATATTTTGATTATTTTCTTAAAGTAATTTAAAAATCGTCAATATTTTGATTAGTTTCATTTGATTATTTTTTAGGCATCCACAATAATGTTATAATTTAATTTACATTTTAACTTATTTATTCTTTAAATAAATTTTTGCATTTACTTACTTATTTCTTTTAAATAATCTGATACTATGATTTACTTGTTCTTTAAATTAATTAACAGTTTGACTTATTTGTCTTTAAATTAATTAAGAGTTTGACTTATTTGTCTTTAAATTAATTTATAGCGTGGATTATTTGTCTTTTAAATAAAGAGCTACATTGACTTACTTCTCTTTTAAATAATTGCTATTTTGACTTACTTGTAGCCTAAATTAATTATCATCTCAAGCCACATAAGACCAGAAAAAAACATGATATATTTCAGTTTTTCAAATTGTTCTTTTCTTTTTTAGAATAATTACATTACCTTACATGTCTTTTAAATAAATAAATGCTATGATTTACTTTCTTTTTAAATTAATTATCACTTAGATATTTAAATATCAAACAGTCTATGATTCGCCACATGAATCATATACGTCATTATAAGAGGAGGGACCCGTTGCTTTCGTCTCCAATAAGATAAACTATGCAGATGTGTCTGGTACAAAGTTTAACCTAGTTTATACGCCACTTTCGATTTAAAAATCCTTCTTTCCATTTCACTTCATGGTCGAAGAGAGAAAATTCATCTATTTTATTTCTATTTTCTGCTCAACTTTCAGATTTCTTTTCCCCTAAAAAGCAAGTAAAAGACAAAAAAAAGAAGAAGAAAAATTCCACCGCACGTACCCCTCCCTTTCTTTCATTCAAAATGGATACTTTCAAACTTCGTAATCTCTTTGTTTAACTTTCCATTTCTGGACGAAAAGAGTTGGTAAAGCTTCTTGATCGAAACAGCAAAAAAAAGCAAAGAAAAGGAAATTCAAGACCAAAAAACACGTCGACAGATTTAATCATTTTAAATGTTTCCAGCAGAGAAGTTGGCGGCGTTTTATTTCTCTTCATACATAACGTAGCGTATGTTCGGTCACACGCGCCGCCAAGAAGAAACAATTCTTGAAAAGACTTTGAGAAAGAATAAAGCTTTTCCGAGTTGATATTTGTTTTCGGATATCAATTTCCAAACTTGTTTTAAGCCCTGAAATCTTTAACCACGTCTCTTGCATGTAATGACGAATCTGACATAGCATTACTGAATTTTTAATCTGCAGTTAAGTGAAAATATTAAGTAGTTCTAAATACAAAAATCGCTTTAAAACTTTTCAATATCTCAAATGTCCTTATATAATAATAGGTATTAAAATAATAATAGATTCCTATGGATACTTTCCCTAAATTATACGCCTAAATTATAATAATACCTAATAGGATTTTATCGAATTGGGAACCAAACAGGATATGAATTAATTGGGAAGTTTCGTAAATTCGGAAGTCAAGGGATTAGGCCAGTGGATGACAAGCAGATTAAGACGAAAGTTACGAAACATTGACGAAGGTTACGACATATTATAAAGCTTCTCCCGAATTGATATTTGTTTTCGGATATCAATTTCCGAACTTGTTTTAAGCTCCGAAATCTTTAACCACGTCTCTCGCATTTAATGACGAATCTGAGACAGCATTATTGAATTTTTAATCTGCAGTTAAGTGAAAATATTAAGTAGTTCTTAATACAAAAATTGCTTAAAAACGTTTCAATATCTCAAAGGTATTAAAATGATAATAAATTCCTATCTAAGTTATAATAATACCAAATAGGATGTCATTTAATTGGGAGGTTTCGTAAATCCGAAAGTCAAGGGATTAAATCAGTGGATGGCAAATAGATTCAGACGAAAGTTGCGAAACATTAAATCAGGGAACTTGAGACCATTAACCAAATGAAGAGAAAGTTAATATTTTTTATCTTGCATGCAAAGTCTATCTAAAACAAAGGCGTTATAATCATAAAACAAATTTTTAACATGTTATTTTCTACATAGGTTTAACCAGGCGAAAGGTTGTAAACCTGAAAAAGTGTTTCTTTTTAACACAATAAAATTATTTTAAGGATATACATATAAAAATTTGCGACATTTTTTCTGATATCTCAATACATTTTATATCTCAAGAATTTGATATAAATCCACTTATTAGAATATAGATAGATTGACATACAGACAGATAGATAGATTAAATAAATTATAATTAAAAAGGTTCTAAATATTGTTTATTGTGTCATCAAGAGTTTATGTGTGTGTGTGTGTGTGTGTGTGTGTGTGTGTGTGTGTGTGTGTAATAACATCAATTTCATATCCATAAAATTTTTGCTTTAATTTTATTAAAACTTTTCGATTTAAATTTCAAACTTAATCTGAATCAAAATAATATGATTTAATTCAAACTCATCTATTAAAGCATTCGATGGCGTGCCTTTGCAAATTATTAATTCCATGATAGAATTTTTATTTTATATATTACACTTTTTATTAACAGTGAACTGATTCGATTATATTCAGTATTACTCATTTGATAACCTAATAAAGGCAATCAGTATTACTCATTTGATAACCTAATAAAGGCAATCAGTATTACTCATTTGATAATCTAATAAAGGCAATCAGTATTACTCATTTGATAACCTAATAAATGCATTCAGTATTATTCATTTGATAATCTAATTAATACAATCCTTATTACTCATTTGATAGCCTAAATATCAATAATCTAGATGGAAAAGTTGGTCAACAAAACCGAAAACTTTGTGGAATAATACCTGTCTGTCTGGAGTTATGTATTTTTATATGTATATTACTTTATGACTAAGAGAACGTATTACAGTCATTAAAACATTCCACCTCGAGAAGACGAAAAATCCAGTATTACATCCATATATGGAGTAATATATGTCTATACGTCTGTCTATGAAAGTAACAAGCTATACAGGAGAAATATGAGATACGTTTTTATTACTAGAATTCTAAATTTTAGTCAAACATTGAAAAAAATCTAACTTTGCGTATTCGTGCATACAAGAATGCGATTTACACAAAAGAACAAAAAGTTAAATTCGTAAATAATGATATTTATACTCAAATATGTATATGTATTTTGAATAATTGAAAATAAAACGAAATTTAGTATACGACTTCTGTAACCAGAACTATAGACTTGTAACAAGTTCAGGGCCAAATTTCTCAAAAGAGAGGAAATTAAAAGGCATACTAGATTCTCTTCTCCTCGAAAGCTCAGACAGATTCTCTTCACCTCGAAAGTACAGACAGATTCTCTCCTCTTCGAAAGTACAGATAGATTC
>JAPMOQ010006957.1:161036-205936 GCA_026543055.1 Argiope trifasciata
GTACATATAGATTCTCTTCACCACGAAAGTATAGACAGATTCTCTTCACCTCGAAAGTACAGATAGATTCTCTTCACCACAAAAGTACAGACAGGTTCTCTTCAACTGTACTTTCTCAGAAAGAAAGAAAGTACAGATTCTCTACAGAATCTACAGAAGAATTCTCTTCATCTTTAGATTCTTAGAAAGTACAGATTCTCTTCATCTTTAGATTCTTAGAAAGTACAGATTCTCTTCATCTGTAGATTCTCAGAAAGTACAGATTCTCTTCATATTGAAAAAGCGAACAGTTTCATATGATAATATTCCAACAGAAAGTACACAAAAAATTAAGTGTAGGAATTATACTTTCTTATCAGAAAAGTTTTATAAAATCTCAGCTAATCGAAATCATTAATAAAGGAATATTAAACCTTTAGGGGCAATAACTCTCAATTGATTTAGGTCAGATTATTCGAACCTCGAAGCCAAAATCTTGTTTAACAACTTCGATTACAAACAGAAACCAGCGAGTCTGAACAAAACTTTCTCTCTAATTAAGCCCTTCCCCCACCCCTCAAAAAATTGATGCCCTTGAGTCAGTCAAAGAACACCTTATATGGCATTAGCTTACAGAAATTATGAAGAATCAAACTTTAACTTGAATTTAGAATATATAGCGAATCAATAGTGTCATACTTATGAAGAATTTTAGGCGAATAATCCCTGATATGCGGTTAATAGCATCAGAAATCCAAATCTGTGTTTTAGAAGAGTTTTTACCCAACCAACTGAAATACAAAAAAATTGGCAAAGAACCATAGTTGTAGTCACTGTGGTTTTATGCCAAATGAGATACATTTAAATCATTGCGTTCTTGAATTATCACGTTTACATATATATATCTTCACAGACATATGATCAAAACTACTTCTGAATGGATTTTGGTCATTAGTTTCTAAAAATCTATAAATTTACTACAAAGACTGTACAGCAAATTTTCAGCAAACTCAAAGTCTTTTTCAGTTAGTTTTGAGACAGATAGAAGGCATACAGACAAATGGCCAGATAGAGAGCCAAATGCCAAAATATGAACTTTTCAAACTTAGAGTGATCTAAAAAACGTTACGTACAGATAAATGACCAGATAGAGAGCCAAAATATGAACTTTTCAAACTTAGAGTGGTTTATAAAACGTGTAGATTCATAAAAATCTTAAGTTTGTTCAAGTTTTTTTTAAATTGTAATATTTTATACTTTCTATACGTGAAAGCAAAACTAACAAATTACTTTTAAGCATTGAAATATATTATTTACTAGCCGCCTTTGGCGACCAGCTGGTTCGCCATGAGTAATGGGTTCTAACATTTTCAATTAAATCACATATTCATTAGCCTTGAAGTAACTCCGGGCATTGATTGGCCTGAAATAATTATTTTATTTAAGATGATGGACGGAAAGTTCTAAAAGAAAGCGTTTTCCTAATAATATTCTTTAATTTCATAAATCAGTCAGTTTTAATGATTGATTTAGAAGACTGATTGATGTAGCAACTTTTATTTAAAATATTAATTAAAATATTTTGTAAAATATGGCTCACAGAGCAAAGTATGAAGAAATCTAAAGGCCATTATTCATAAATGCATTGTTTAACCCAAACTACATAAAATGTAATTATTTACTTCATTTAGATCAAATTAATAGAATTAAACAATATATATACCTAGTAATAATATTTTACAAATTGGCCATTGGAAAGGAATTTGAATGCATATCCTGTATAAATTCAATCCTGTATAAATAAAGATAATTTATTCAATTAATGATTTAAATATTGCAAACGATCATAGAATCCTTTGCCTTGCATTTTTTAAAGAAAATATCACATTTTATATTTATTTTATTTATCCAGTCACGTGCTAAAAGTTGCATTTCTTCCGATTTAATTTGCGATGATAGTTTTTTTTTATTTTTTTTTTATTTGAACTTCCGTCAGAATGATAAAATAATGGCAACACGGTGATAAAATCTAATTTTTTCAATTTGATGTGCTCTTGCGGATTTTATAGAAACCTTAGCTTTGCCTTTATTTTTTTAGAAAATATCACATTTTATAATGAAAAAAAATATAGAATTAATGATACAGATATTGCAAACGATAATAGAAATATCCCATTAAATCGGATTCCAATGCATATCCAGTCTAAATTCGATCAGGTTTACAGTGAAGAAGATTTATTGAAGTAATTATTTAGATATTGCAAACGATCATACAATCCTTTGCTTTGCATTTATTTTTGTAGAAAATATCACATTTTATATTTCTTTTATTTTATCTAGTCACGTGTTAAAAGTGGCATTTCTTTAGATTTATTTTGCGATGATATTTTTTTTTATTTGAACTTCCGGCATTCTTTTATTTTATCCCATCACGTGATAAAAACATGGTTAAAATATTTCTTTAAAAATTCGATAAAAATAGAAGCTTACGTTATAAATTAAAAAATCTGATGCCGTTAGAAAGCTAATTTTTTTATCTTTAAATATATATAAAAATCATGTTTGTGCAATAATATTTTTGGAAGTTATAACGGAAAAACGTCGAAATTTCCCTTAAATTTTAATTAATTCAAATTCTAATTAAAAATTCGGAAAAAGGGCTCCGAGGTGCACATTCCCGACCTTGAAGGTATACATGTACCAAATTTGGTAGCTGTAGGTCCTACGGTCTGGCCTGTAGAGCGCCAACACACACACACGCACACGCACACACACACGCACGCACACACACACACACACGCACACACACACACACATTGAGCTTTATTATAAGTATAGACTAAGCCATAATTGTATGTTCACGTTTTACACTATAAATAATTCTTTTCAAAAGCACTTTTTAAATGAATTGTGTGATTTCAGAAATTTTCCAAGGAGGAGAATTTTCAAATTATCCATAAAATTCTATTTTCAGTAGCTTCGTTGACACCCAGTTCCACGGACAATACGCATAGGCCGTGATAGCTTGGTTGATAGGGAGTTGGACGAAGGTTACTTTGTTGAAATCCGCCATCCAAAGATTCCCCATTTGTGGTGGCGACTGGGCGCACCTATAAATCTGTAGTGGTCTCAAAGTCCTCCATGTCGTGAGTAATACCACTGGGGGTACTGGTTTAGAGATGATCGTTGTCTTATCCAAGTCTAAATCATGATCTGTGGTTGAGTGCATGAAAATGCATGAATCAAAGTACGCTCAGTAAAAAGAGTTATGATGCGTGAGTGGCAAAGTCGTACTCTTGGCCCTAGATGGCGCCACTAAAAAATCAAGAGATGCACCTTTTTGGCTCTAATTGCTATCTACGTCACAACGGGCTTGACCAATGGCAAGTGCCATAAGAAACAATACAATGGGTTGTTGTTTTTTTTTTCATTGATATTGGTCCTTTCCTCCCATGAGTAATTTTACTATAAAAGAAAAAAAGTCGCCAACTCAACTAATTCCTATAAATGACAGAGATTTAACAAATTGGAATTTCGAAACCGATGCTCTTTTTTTCAATTGTTTATACAGAATTTTCTGCAAAATAATAGACTAACTAATCAGCCTGATTTATTGATCCGCTGTATGTACTCCAAATGCAGGTAAAATAAATATTCAGTTCAATCAAAATAACTAGTCGTTAGAACTTTTTTTAATTAGATGGGGGGAAAAAAGTGAAAACTCGAATCTGTAACTGTGCTAATGACACCCCGGCTGACAGATGGAAGGACAGGCGTGGTAATTTTAATTATTGACTTTACTTTTCTGTCGGTTAATTGAGTTTTTTTGCTCATTTATTTGGATAAAAAGGTTTCATTGAATGTCAGGGTATTTCAAAGATTTTATGTGAGCTAAATTGTGGAAACGTCGTTGTTTGACATCGTAATTATGGGGAAATTTTCCAGTTTATTAATTTAGTTATGATGAAATTACCATTCATACAACAAAAGTGTTTTTTTTTCTTGAATGAGCAGGTAAATACTATTTTTTTCTTCTAAATGTTGTAGGCAACTTATATCTTCTATAAATATATGTTTTGAAATATGTTATCAAGTATTTTTATTCGTTCTTGCAATCAAGCCCTATTATCAGATAAATACAAAGGCAAGTTAATGTTAATTTTGATACAAACTGAGAACTTTTATGAAGGTGATAAACAAAAGGACGCATCTAATCAGCACATTGGTTAAGTCATACAACTGACCATCGACCTAAGGCACATAGATAAACCTCGCAAGACTGAATGACCGGACCGCCGCTACAGCAACACTGTCGGGAACTGTGGTTGAGTCCTAAGGGCCATCACCGGCCATGGTACAACCCTCCACGTAGGGGTACGTCCCGTCATTGGTGGGAGGGCCAATGCCTCCTAATATTTTTGTACCCACCGGGTTGGCGAGATCCCACCACCATACCGGAAGTATCTCATCTTCTTTTCGAGGTACCCTCCGAGGGGCCATAAAATTGGTTAAATCAAATTTGCTATAAAATTGCGATTATCTAAATTTCTATAAATTTTCTATTTGTTCCTTTCCATTCTCACAAATAGAATTGGGACAACTGACTTTAGACCAAGGCAACTGACAATTACTAAGATAAATATCCATGCTGTACTCCATCATCAGCCACATTTGTGTTATTCAGTGACAGTTAAATGTAATGATGATGACGTGTCCGCTTTACCACGAAAGAGGGTGTAGTACTTTCTAAGAATAAAGACTCAAGAGCACCCGAGCACATAAGCTCAACTTCTAGCTCCTATGAAGATGACACTCACACTCACGCTTCCACAACCCGTTTTTACAGAAATGGTCGTTCTCACACACCTCACATATATAACACTGGGTGAAGAACAACTGTGCACGAACCAGGACTCGAACCTAGCATACTCAGATCACGTTGAAGACGAGCAACCTCTTCTTCTACCAAATATGTAAAAGAGTTGGACGCATGTCGGTCCATAAACACTTCATCTTCTTGTATACAGCCGACCACCCCGCCACCACTGAACGTAGCAGTATCAACATGATTTGTTGTGGTCGACTGCTGAAAGATATTGCCCAACCTTACATTGACCGATCAGTCAAACTAACATTCCTTTAAGGGTAGTTCGATAGCTGTCTTTCTCCCCACTTGCACACTCTCAAACAGTTGGAATGAAACTATCAATCTTTAGCATCATATCCTTCAGGATTTCGCGATTATCTGGTACCATCAATACTCTACTTAAATCATTATTTACAATCTTCAGGTCCTTCCTTAACTCTGAAATCTCCATACATTCCACTAAATAATGGTAAACCGTACCGATTTTTCCACAAATATATTTATTTTCCTGCGTTCTTCCAAATAGAAGAGCTACCCCTATAGGCCAAGACGCCGGCATTCAATACTAATAAGTGCGACATATGAGTTATCTGTTGTTCCAATTGTCTATGTTCAAGGAAAATGGAGATACTCGCATAGAAAAAAAATCACAAGGTGTTATATCAGGAAATTTTTAGCGACCAAAAAAGGAATAAAATATCATTTTATCCATCGAAGTCAATCCTGCTATGGGGTACATTGTCTTTCAGATACTGAAGTAAGTTGCTATGTCAATGCAATAGAGCACCGTTTTCTTTACGGACAAGGGAACCGCCATTTCCATAATCAATAAAACTATTAATCGATTTTTCTACGAAAGGAAAAGAACTGTTGGTTATGACGAAGAAAACGCTCATTGGAGAATCACGCTAATGTTCCATTATACTGTGTGAATTACGCACGCTCCCCAACCGTAAATTGAGGTTGTTAGCTTTGCCACATAAGCGAAAGAAGGTATCATCCGTAAACACACACACCAATTCACGAAACCAACCTCCTACAGCATATGTTGCAAATTTACACATAAATCATAGGCGATGTTTCGGCGATAATAAAGGCACGAAAGCTTTCTCCTTGCAGAGATTTCGTTCCTGGTAGAATCTTCGTTATTGCCTGATAAATCTCGTATAACTGAAATTTCAAAATTTGTTTCGGTTAAATAAATTAAATACAAAATTCCTACAGTGTTATTCATTTTGACACATTCGGCATAAATCCCCCTGTATTCTCTGATAACTCTGAACAGTGCAATACAGTTTCTCATTGGTAAACATTATTCTATCAATACTTCTACTGCCATGCCTGTTCGGCATTTTCTTACATCTTAAAGTGCAATTCATTTTGTCTCATTCAACATAAATCCCCCTGTATTCTCAAAGATTGCTGAATCCACAGTAACGTATCTGTCAGCATAACATTGATCAGTGCGAAGCATTTTCTCATTGGAAAACATTAATTCTATCAAAACTTCTGCTGCCATGCCTGTTCATCATTTTCTTATGATCTTTTTATTATTTACGTGACTGCTCAATATTGTAATTTTCTTTTAAGATTGAGATGGGAAATGCAGCGCTTCAGGCTCACTTCACAACAGCAGTCCTTTTTTTTTGCGCAAGTCCGTGAATTTCCTATCTTCCAAAAAAAAAATTTCATGTGTCTATCAAAAGACGAGCAGTGACTTAGAACCTTTATACCTATTGACATCCAATAGACAATTTATGGTTCAATAAATATCTTATTGCAACCAAGAAATTTTAACAATTAAAAACTGCAACTGCAGAAAATCTACAATCTAAGAACTCTTTAATATTTATTATTTTTAAACCAACCTTAAAATAATTCTACACATAGAAAAAAATCGACTGCACTAATATAAAGTTACCAGTTACTGTAATAAAAAGTAGCAAAACATTAAATTTATTTTTTATTTCTGGGTTGTGACATTTAATAACCTTCCTTTATAAAGATAGAATTTGTTACGTTGTCCTAACACCAAATTTTGAATGGTATTTGGTTTGTCAATCACTTCCATATGAAACCGATAGCTTAAAATGCAAAGATCTG
The DNA here is from genome assembly GCA_026543055.1 of Argiope trifasciata. Classification (NCBI taxonomy): domain Eukaryota; kingdom Metazoa; phylum Arthropoda; class Arachnida; order Araneae; family Araneidae; genus Argiope; species Argiope trifasciata. Next base: position 167,986 of record JAPMOQ010006957.1, read on the forward strand.
GATAGATGAGATTTGGGGCACAATTTTATCAGAAATGCAGACGTGTATTAAATTTTTTGAATCTGATGTTGCCATTACAGTGAATATTTGTTGACATCTAATAGACAGGACCAAATTACTAACACCATATTTTGGATGGAATTTGGCTTGTCAATCCCTTCCATATGAAACCGATAGCTTAAAATGCAAAGATCCAGATAGATGAGATTTGGGGCATAATTTTATCATTAGAAATACAGATGTGTATTGGATTTTTTGGATCTGATGTTGGTATTACGGTGAATATCTGCTTTCTTGTTTATGGTTGGTTTAAAGAAGCAATTCGTTTGATAAATATAATTTGGTACGTAACGTTGCGAATAAAATCATAAATCCATTTTTAAATTTGGATCTAATGGGACGAAAAAAGCCATCAAAAATTCATAATATTAGGAAATTCAAAGCACCAAATATTAAAGCTCGAAACTTGAGCATCGTAGATGCTGACAACAACATGTTCTTGTGAACTTTCCGTGATCTTGAAGGTATTTCTTCCTCCCTTTCCAAGTTTAACTCCACGCATATTTCAGAAGATGTAGACTTTTTTAATGAGTCAAAATGAACATGTTATTATTTTTTTTTTTTGCACTCGAAAAAGTAATTCAAGGGATAATTATTCACTTTATATAAAGATTTTTATATTTCCCAGAAAAAGATATATGCATATTGTTTTTGAATTTTCGACAAAAATTTCTTACCACGTTGCAGTTATTTTGAACATTCATTATTTTCTAAAAATGTCAAAATGGTGCACCATTTTGAATGGTACCTGAAAAGAGTCATTGGGGTGCAAAGTAACTAAAAGTTAAAGATATTTGGAAAATTCGATGAGAAAATATTTGCTAAGAAAATTGTAGTATTAACTTTTAGTATATGATTGATATAGCTGTTAATTTCTATCATTATTAAATTATGCAAATGAAATATAAATCACTAACATTTTCTATCTTTTCCAGAAAAGGAGTTTTTAATTGTGAGGCATATCATATAAGAAGACATTCTACTAATCTTCTTATACTGTAACTGCATTAATATATAATAAATAAATTTTAAATAAAAGATAATAAAAATGGTCAGCAACCTTATAAAAATCTATATGTTGATTCAGATGGAGTTTAATGTACGAGGAGTGATAAAAAAAATCTACAAGGGAAAGGAAAAATGTTTTACTAACAATAGACATAAGATACAAATGATAGTTAAGAGACATATGTGGCGATCATGTCTCTATATAATCACCAAATACGTTGAGGCATTTATCACGCCAGTGGGGCAATTTGTTTAACCCGTCTTGGTAAATCAAGTCCGTGGCTATTGAACCTGATTTAGCACTTTTTTATGCATCACCGTCTGATATCAACCTTGCTTCGTATAAGTGTTTCTTCAATGCCTGGAAAAGGAAATGATCACTGGGAGCGAAATCGGGGATGCATGATGGGCTGGCTCCAGAACTTCCACTTAAACCTTTCCAGCAATCTCGCTGCCTGCTTCAAAATAAGGATACCATTACGCCGCCTGTTGTCTACTCATTGCTTGGCGTCCCGTACCTTTCAACGATTTGTCTGTGAATGTCCGATAGTGACACATTCTTGGCCCATAGAAATCGTATCACGGCTCATATTTCTGTTCGAGACCATTCTACGTCTTTTCTAGACGTCTTGTCATTACTGTCGCTGTTTTAGATCTCAGTACTACCACTATCAGCTCGAAGGCAACTAGCGTCTCTGGGTAACAATATTAATATCTACAATTTTTACTTTTCCAAATACTCCTGCTTGTAAACTTTTTCTGGATCATCCCTTGTATTTATCTGACCGCGGTTCAAAATACGTGTTTTTTATCAATTGTTTTTCCAATCAATTGAGAAATAAGAATTTAAAATGCACTATCGGTACTACTGATCACACACCAGAAATCAATGGCCAAATAATTCGCCCAAGTTGATTCGATGGTTTCAGTAAAAATGCTAAATTCAAACCAAAGATTAAAATTTTGAAAATACTGTACACCACTCTCTCTCTCGACTCTCCGCGTTTTCTGGGTCACTTACTAGAAAGTGTGCTGGAAAGTTTTGGGAAGACCTCCCCCATTAGTTTATATACATATAATTTTGACAGTATATCTTTCCACAATTCATCTGCTGAAATTATAACCAATTCCCATACTAGGAGAATTAAAATTGTGAGTATTCAAATTTCAGCTTTCAAAAGTTATATTATTTCACACAGTAGAGTTTTTTTCATGCAAAAATATCTTTAGAAATCATTTGAAAATTAAGTATTAAATTTACAATAAAAATCGTTAAGATCTTTTGCATCTTTTATTCAAGTTTCTTTGAAATAATCTTTTGGATCTTAAATATGTACATTATTTCTTCAAAAACCATTAAAAAAAACATGGATGGTAATATGAAAATTAAGTCTAAATCATTAACTAAGAGATTAACAAAATGTTGACAGGTAACAACTTGTCGTAGATATATTATTTCATTTCCAATTTTAACAAGATCATTATTGGCATGTTCTAATGTAGTGTCGCCATCTAGCATCAAATAATTAAACCAGTTTTTACTTGAGCTTGTAATTGAGATTTTATTCAAAATTATTTTCATCATTTTATTTTTCAATAGCGCATAGAAATGTGTTTCATTTTTACAATAAAAATTTCCAATAGTAGCTATAGTTTCAAGTATAAAAAAAAACGCATGCCTATTCTAAAAGAAATCATACAAGAAATTTAGGAGGATTGATTGTAGAGGACTGACATCCGATTCCATGAAAAGACCAATTACGATGCAAGTTAATTTTTATTGAATCAACCATCACCCTACTCTCTCGGAATAAAAGTTTGGATAAAAAGAAGCTGCTTTTAGGGGATTCTCACTATTTTTAGACATCTGAGTTATAGCTAGAAACAGAAATTATAAACTGAATGATTCATTGATTTTTCTCTCAAATGAACACAGAAAATAAAGCAGCAGTATGCATTATAAACCAGTCCAAAATAAGATATTTACTTTCTTGTGCATGTAATGCAGAAAAAGTATTGTAAACGTCGAAAGATTCAAATTCCAGATTTTGACGACTCTCCGTGATTTACACATCCCAGAATTCGAAAAATAAATCTATTACAAGTGTGACAAAGATAACGTAAAATTGTTCTGAACTGAACAAGTGTAAATTCGTATATGTCCGTTACACAAAGCTTACAGATTTCTGTCATATTCTATATAGAAAAATATAGAAAAATTCTTTCAGAAGTCTATCTGACCATCTGTTTGAATTAAATTTAATACGATGACTCAAAAACAAAAGTTAGATGTATAAAATTCGATACACAAATTTAACCTCTACTGTGTAAACACCTACCAAATGTTGAGCTGAATCCAACAACAGTTTGTCTCTCTGTCGGTCTGTACAGTCAGAAAAATGTATAGGTGATAACTCAAAAATGCAACGTATCAAATATATTAAATATGGTTACGGACCTTGTTATAAAAAATAGCGTCAAACTGTGTAAATAACTGTATCAAATTTTGATTTCAATCAGTTGCGAAAACGTTCTTTAAAATACAAATTCGACTTTTCAATGCTGTTAACTGTTTTCAAGATATCAATCGCCAAACCCTTCCCCAATGTCCCATTATAAATTTAGTAAACATGCTAAATTCAAGCCAATTATTATAATTTCTTGTACACCAATGTCCTGCAAGGGCTTTTCTAAGATAAGACCTTTATAATAGAATATGTATGGAATATGTAGCTTTGGAGAGATAACTGCCTCATGTTTTATTCATGAGAAACATATTAAAAGAAAAAAAAACATAAAAACATGGTAGTAACTTTTTCACTGTAATTTTAATATGCTTAACATAAACATTTTTTTAAATACAGTCTTTCTCTTTAAATTTCCAAAAAAACTGACTCCCAGGAGCTTAAGATGGATGCACTTTATTTATCAAATAAACACTATTTAAACATTTTCATTCATCCTCAATTTCAGCTTCAATTTCTCAAGATACAATGAAAGTTCAATTGTAATAATTAATCTAAGAAAAGAAATTTCTTCACACAACATTGTTTTAAAAAGTCACATACCAAGTCAAAGTAAATTTGGTCGTGAAATAAAAATATATCCTTAATTACAATTCAGAATAATTAAAATTTACATCCGGCGCCTCAAGCTAGTAAGCAAAAGATCGTAAGGTGAAAAGAAAAGACCAAAAACACGACGCAAAATTAACTTTGGAAAAGAAAAGTCCAACCGAATAAACATTCAAAACATACTCTTGAAAAAAATTTTAATTACGGCTTTTTAATTGCCTTTTTTCTGCATTGAAACAATACTTAATTGCAATCCAAAACCTTAAAAAAAATATACAAATTCTCTTTCTAGAAGCACGAGTTATGTTCTTCAAGAACTAGATCGAAGCTTCTAGGGTTTCAATGAGAAAATCCGCAAAAAGAGAAAATTCTTCAACAAAAACAAAAATTAAATTAAATACACTCCATTCAAGTGCTCTGCATAAGAAGGGAGAAAAGAAATTATAAAACCGAAAGAAATTCACAAGCTTAGAGCAATTTTTTGAATTAATGATAAAACCCTAAAGGCAAAAAATTCGATTTAATACCTAAAAGAAGAGAAAATTTTAAATTGCGGTAATACTTCATCAAAACGCTTTGGCGGAACAGCACGTCCAAACTCACAAAAGAAAGGAATAGTGTCTTTGATTAGAATTCTAGAACAGAAAACGTTTTTCTAAAAAAATGCAAAAAGCGAAATATATATCGATATTCGTTGATTGTAGAGAAGCAGACATCGCAAGAGCTCCGTCGATAAAATATCGAATTGTGGAAAAAAAATTTCATGCCCATTTTCTTTTTCAAAAATTGTCTGATGGAAAGACGTTGCTTCTTGTTTTCAATAAAGTAAAAAAGAAGAGCAAGAAAAAAAATAACATATCAGTTCAATCCCTTTTCTCCTATAAAATATATAAAAAAAACAAGTAACAAAACGCATTTGCCGAACGAACACCTGGGGAAATAGCATAAACTCAAAGTAAAAAGGTGATGGTATTGATAACAGAGAGTCCAACAGCTGGGAAATCGGTTTTTGAATTCGGAAGTGTTTTACCCAATAAACAGCACTTAGTATGCAGTTTGTTTCGTTTAAAAATTCCAATTAGAAAGAAACAAGCGATCTTCAAAGAATTTTTTAGTCTTCTGTCATAATAAAATAGCTTTCTTGAATAAAATAGCCCTCGTGTTGCTTTAAAACTGGACGTTAATATAACTAAACTATTAGGTTGGTGCGTATGAAATGTCGGATTCTTAAGTGATTGTATAAAACTGCATATCTTTCTTCAAAAGCTGTTTATTCAATCAAAGTATGCTCCATTCGCTTCAATACACTTCTCCCAACGAGATTTTAAAGCGTAGATGCCTGTCTTAAAAAAATGTTGGTCTTTAGAATTAATAAACTCTGATATCGAGTTTTTTAGACTGTCTTCATTTTCATAGTGTTTGCCCCTTAAAAACAGCTCTAAATGCTTGAAAAAATGAAAGTCGGTCGGCGAGAGATCCGGTGAATATGGTGGATGCTGCAAAACTTCATATTCCAGTTCGTTCCAGCTTATTTCGATCTGTCAGTGCGTGCGGTACCCACTTGTCCATCTTCTTAACCTTGCCAAAATCAGAAAGGTGTCTCAATATCATTGTATGGTCAACTTTCATCCTGATAGCAAGTTCCCTCGTGGATACGGCTGGATCCGCTTCCACTAGAGTCTTCAGGTCATCATTCTTCACAGACGTTTTGGGTCTTCCGCGTGGCTCATTTTGCAGTGAAAAATCGCCAGTCCGACATTTTTCGAACCAACGCTGCACTTTCCGATCGTTAACCGTATTCTCCCCAAACGCTTGGTTTATGTTGCGTGCAGCTTTTGCAGCACTATTACCAAGTTTGTACTCATATAAGAAAATGACGCGAATGTCGGCAGAATTCATATCGGCAATAAACTCAAAAGAAATAATAAAATTGAAGACCTTCGAGAAAACCTATTTTGCTGAAATGAGTCTCTGGCAATGGACAATACGACTATGAATGAGGTTATGCCAAAGACAAAAGTATAACGAAAACAGGGAGACAAACGTCCGCATGTAAAGAGAATCCGATATTTCATACGCACCAACCTAATAAATCAAACTTGAATATGAGTTTCTCCGTCGAAATAAATAATGACTTTCTTCATAAATTTTTATTTAAAAACAATCCATTGAACGAAAAATAACTATACACATAGCTAAGGATAAAAAAATGTGAAAAGAAGCAGTCCCTTTTAATTAAAAATATGTATATATATTGTTGGAATATATATTTTTAGTCCGTAATTGAATATTCTCCCATGTGTCTGGCATTTCTATTTAGGGAAACAGATTCACGGATTTATTGATTTTTATTTATCTAAAGTGAATTCAACAATGATACTTGTACTAAAGTAAATTTACAAATTTACGTTTAAGAAATATGATATCTTCATATATATTTCAATTACATGAAATGCCAAACCAACGATATATTTAAATAAATAACGTTACTACCATCATTTTATACTACTTCTTCATAAAGATACTTACAATTCTTAAAATATTAAGGAAATTTTCTTTTTATTGCTTGATGTTTTTACAATTGTTGTTGGTTACTATTAATTACATTATTCGCTAAGAATGGTTTTTATACTGATTTTGAGATAAATTATTTAGGTATAATTCCTTGTCTATGATTTCTTCAAAATGTTTAAGCATTAAAGTCATGTTGTATTAATTGTCTTACTTAATAATTTTAAGTAAAATCCATTTATATGTCTATCTGACCATCAGCTCGAATTTAACAGTATGATGTCTACACACTAATTTATATAGGTGTATATATGATTCGATACACAGATTTAACATCTATAGCATCGCGCCTATAGATCGATAAACAGATTTCGTATCTATAGTATACACAAATTTAAGATTTATAATATAAATTTAACATCTATAGCATCTCGCCTATAGATCCGTACACTGATTTAACATATCTATTGTCTATGATATACACAGATTAAACATCTATAGCGTCGTCTTCCCTGTGATCTGGGTCCCGGGTTCGTGTCCCGGTTCGGGCATAGTTGTTACTCTGTGTTCAGTCTGTGAGGCGTGTGAATGTGCCCCCCTGTAAAAAGGGGTTGCGCAAGCGAATGTGTGTGTGTCATCTTCATTTGAGCTATAAGTCAACTTCTGCCCTCTGAGTGCTCAGGGGTCTTTACCCTCAGAAGCTACTGCACCCCCTTTCCGTAGAAACACGGACACGACATCATCATCACATCTATAGTGTCATATTATAGTACAGATGTAACATCTATAGTACCTATGAAAGTGTAATCCAGACACAAAAAAAGGGTTAACTCCCTGTCTGACTGTAGGGTTAGAAAAATGCAGACGCAATAGCTCAGAAATGTAATGGCTAAAATATATGAAATTTGATACAGGATTCTGTAAGATCGTGATAGTCGTTATATGATGATTGTTCATAGATACGTGTCAAATTTTGGGATCAATTAGTTTAGAAAATGGTGCTTAAAACCAGATTCGATTTTTATATACGATTAATTGCATTCAAGGGACTACGAGCCCCAAACCTTGCAAGATCACACGACAAATACAATAAATCCTAAATCCACACCAAGGTTGGATTTGGGGTGACTATTGGCTGCTAATGCTTGAAAGACTTTCTATATGATAACAGTTTAGTAGAGAGTATTTAGAAAAACCCTTTGGGAAATCACTCCTATTTGATTTATATATGAAAAGGGTATTTTAAAGAATTGAAAGCAAAATTTAATTCTTATATCTTCTTGCCTTTCTTATGGTAAACAGGATTTTTTTTCATGTTTTTCTTCAAACAACTGAGTACCAACCCAAATAGTTTGCAGAACTATCAATTATATGAAAATTAATTTAACAAATAAATACTATTTCATGAAGTAAAAGTACAGCCTTAATTACAAATCAAAAGAGTAATTAAAATTTGCAACCGACGCTTCAAGCAATAAACATAGGATCATCTGGAAAAAAAACTACCAAAAACACGACACAAAGTTAACTTTAGGAAAGAAAAATCGGACTGAATAAACAATCTAAAGTTACTAGCGAAAATATTTTTAATTTAAGGCTTTTTAATTACCTTTTTTCAGCACTGAAGCTATACTTAATTATACAAACCGAAAACTTGAAAAAAAAATTGAAATTCTCTTTCTAGAAGCACGAGTTATGTTCTTCATGAACAAGATCGAAACTTCTATGGTTTCAATAAGAAGAGAAAATCTTACTTCAAGCAGCAAAAGTCGAAACATCTTCAGCAACAAAAAACAATTTAACTCCATTCAAGTGCCCTGCATAAGAAGGGAGAAAAGAAATTATAAATCAAATAAAACAGAAAAAACTTTTCAAGCTTAGAACAATTTTTTGAATTAATGATAAGAACCTGAAGGTAAAAGATTCGATTTTATACCTTAAAGAACGGAAACACTGAAATTATGGTAATAATTCATCAAAACTGTTTTGGTGGAACAGCACATCCATCTACTAAAAGAAAGGGGTAGAGCCCTCCGTAAGAATTCTAGAGCAGAAAATGCTTTGAAGCAATACAAAAAAGCGAAAAATGTATCGATATTCGTTGATTGTAGAGAAGGAGATACATCGCAAGAGCTCCGTCGATAAAATATCGAATTGGAGAAAATTTTGTTCCGGACTATTTTCGTTTTAAAAATTGCTTGATGAAAATACGTTGCTCTATACTTTCAAGAAAGAAAAAGAAAAAAGAAAAGTAAGAAAAGGAAATAATGGATCCATTCGATCCTATCTATCCTATAACAAAAACACAAAAAAACCGGTAACAAAAAGGATTTGCCGAACGAACACCTGGGGAAATAACATAAAGTGGAAGTAAAAAGGTGATGGATTAATAATAGGGAGTCCAACAGCTGGGAAATCGGATTTTGAGTTCAGAAATGTTTAACCCAATAATGTAGTTTCTTTCGTTTAGAAATACCAATTACAAGGAAATAAGCTAACTTTAAAGTATTATTGGTTTTCTTTTTTAATTTGAATATGTCTTTTTTCCTTCTAAAAGTAAATAATGACTTTCTTCCTAATTTTTTTTATTTAAAAATAATGATGTATTGAGAGAAGTATTATCACGAGCATAGTTAAAGAAATAAATGCAAAAAAACAGTATCTTTTAAATAAATAAAAAATCATATAATGTTTGAACATATATTTTTACTCTATAGTTAAATATTTTTCCACCTTCTTGCAATTCCATTTTTGGAAAATTGATTCGGGGTTTTACTCATTTTTACCTTTCTAACGTAAATTTAACAATGATAGGCGTACTAAGAAAATTTAGCAAACTTAATTCAGAAAAAGTACGAAAGGTTCCTATACGTATCAAATATATGGAATGCCTAACCAACGATATATATTTTTAAAAAGTATTATTTATTTCATCGTTTCATATTTTTCCATGCTGAAATTTACAATTCTTTAAATATTTTGATAATCAGCATTTTATTAATTGGTATTTTCATAATTTTAGTAGGTCACAGTCATTACATATAATACCGCTATTGTATGGCATTTATTAAAAGATATATAGTCTTGCTATTTTCTTGTTAACCACCTGATTTGTCAAGAATACTGGTTATACTTCTTTTCAGATAAATCATTTAGATACAATTTCATATCCATTATTTTGCCAAAATATTGTACATTAAAGTCGTGTTCTATTAAATTGTAGATTAATTTAAATCTTCCTTGTGGTTTATGTAACTTTACTGTATATTAAAAACTAAAATATTCTGTTAATATATCCTCTAAATTTGTCGATGATTTAACCAATTTCTTATACGTCATGTAGTTTCAAGTTAGTCTTTATAGATATTATTCAAAATGCATTTTCCTTTGATTTTAGCAGTGCGGAAAAATCAAGAAATTTCATATTTGGTAAAAAAATAATAACGGTTTGAATTTTAGAGTAACGATTTAATCCATCTTTGAAAATTAAACAAAAAAACTTTTTTTAATGCAATTTTTTTAACTTCTGAAACGGTATGAAATTTATTTTTGTGCTATATTTTAAGAAATTTTCGCCAAATTTTGCTATATTTTTAATTAATTAAAAGTACAAAAAATAGCACTGAAATGTACATTCCCATTCTACAAGAATTACATACTCAAATTTTGATAGCTATAATCAAACGGACTGGCATATACAGCTCCAACAAACACCTACACACATATCCATCTTTGCTATTAATGCAAACTGAATTTATTGACAGGCCTGGCTCAAAATGGATTAAATTTAAATCTTTACTGATTATAATTAACAAAATTAATCCTAATGTTAAAAATTTGTTCCAAGATAATTTGTCCTTTCTCGACCAATATTCAGTTCTCGTTTCCAAGTTAATCACTGCTGTTAAGTGCTTTCAGTATACCTCGAATTTTAATAATGATCTGAGGTTCACTCCTCTTTTCAAATTTCTTTTTTACACACATCAGCGGTTTGTGCTTCTTAGTATAATGAAGAAAATCGAGGTTGAATTTTGAAAATGAAACTAAAATTTGACATATTGCTACAATTTTAATTTTTAATAATATATCAAAAAAATAACATAACGAGCATCATTTTTACAAATTGTTTTGTTTTTGAGTAGTTCAGAGTACGAATTAAGAATTTTGTAAATTTTTCAAAACCAGTTTAGTTTAAAAATTGAGTTATGAAATTAGTTCAAAATTTTTACTAGCTTTGTGATTCGTTTATATTCGAAATAGAATTACTTGACAATTGCACCATCTCTTCCTTGTATGCTTCGTATACAAGAAAGTAATCAGTTATCTAATGCATTAATGAACTTGTTGCGACAGTAAAGTCTTAGAGACCTACTTTCTGCAACAATAGACTTATTGATCTACTTGCTGCAACTGTAAAGTCTTAATGATATATTTCTTGCTACAGTAAAGTCTTGGTGATCTACTTTTTGAAACAGCAAAGTCGTATTGATCTACTTGCTGCAACAGTTAAGTCTTGGTGATCTACTTGTTGCAACAGTAATCTTATTGATCTACTTGTTGCAACCGTAAATTCTTAGTGATCTTCTGGTAATGTCTCAGCGTCGGAGGGAATGCAGATGACTAAAATTAGATTCCATGGAAAAACCAAGCACGGAGTAGGTAAATTCTTTTAGAATTAAACATCACCATTCTATTTTTGAAAAAAAAAAATGCAAAAAGTGAAGCAGACTGATGGGAGCCATTTCTATCCCTAGGAATATAGCTTCAAACCAGAAGGCTTAACTACTCAATCAAACAGTCTGCATGATTCATTGATTTTTTTTTTTTTTTTTTTTTTTTGCATATACATATTGACAGTAAAGCATCAGTATGTATAATAAACCAGTTCAAATTATGATTTTTTTTTCTTTTCATATACATAGTCTAGAGAAGATATTGTAATGCGCAAAAAAAAAAGACTCGAACTCTAGAATTTCTCCAAACTTTAAAGGGGCCTTAATTCATAAAAAAGATTTTTAAAACAATGTCTGTCTGTGTATCACAAAGATAATTCAAAAGTGCTCTAAACTAGACGGGTGAAATTTAATATACAGTTGTTGTGCCCAATTTGTGGATTTTCATCAAATATTTAAAGAAATCCATTCAGAAAAGGTCTTTTTGAATTTAACAATACGCTGATTAGAAAACGAAGAGAGCTGGTTGGATAAAGTTCGGTAGTTAGATTTAACATCTCTAATGTATACACTTATTAAATTCGAAAAGAAATGAAGAAGAGGTTGATTCTATACCAATCTGTGCTTTCAGAAACATATCCATCAGATTACGGAAAAATGCAATGAATTAAATAGATCAAATATGGTATGTGATTTTACTATCACAAATAGGCCGGGATAGCCTGGTTGGTAGGGGGCTGGACTCGTGCCCGTTAGGTTGCGACTACGAATCCGCCAGCCAAACATTCCCCATGTATGGTGGTGATTGAAGCATGCATAAATCTGTCACGGTCACTAAGTCCTCCATGTCGAGAGTAATACTACTGGGGGTACTGGTTCAAGGGTGATTGTTCTCTGATTTGGGACTAAATTGCTATCTGTGGTTAAGTGAATGAAAATGTTTGAATGAAATTTCGCCCAGTAAAAAGGGCTGTGACGTAGGTCAATTGATTGGCGTCAAATTTTGGTTTCAGTCAGTTAAAGAAAAAAGTGTTTGAAAATCCAAATTCGATTTTTAAATAATGTTAACCGCATGCCAGGGGTTATCTAGAAAATAATACGCCAAAAATGCCAATAGAGATGTAGTAAAAATACAAAATGTACACCAAAGTTAAATATTTCGTAACTATTAACACATTAAAGGCGGGGGATCTTGACGAAATTATGCTAGGTAACGCGAATCAAATCGTAGTACCCGCCTTTAATGCATTAGACGCCAATACCATGCAAGACGTTCTCTGTGATAATACTTTATTAGAAAGTATAGAAAGAGAGCTTTAAGGAGATAAGTCATATTTGTTTTATCTCTGAAAATGTTTTTAAAAGAAAAAAAAAATGACTGAAATTTTTCAATCTAAATTTGAATTGTCACTCTAAAAAGAAGCAGAAATTTTTTAATACAATTTATCTGTTTAAATTTCTTAACAGAGATGCAACTGATTAGTAGAAGTGTGAAATAGGGGAAATTGATTTGTCAAATAAACCCTATCTCAACATTTCTATTCATTCTAGATTTCCGCTTTCATTTTTCACAATACAATTAAAATTCAGTTGAAATAATGAAACTAACACTCAAAATTTCTTCACGTGACAATATAAAAAAATGTCATCAAACAAACGCAAATTCCGTCATAAAATAAAAGTCAGTCCTTGATTACAAGTCAGAAGAGTAATTAAACTTTACATTAGATTCTCCAAGCTAGTAAGCATAGAATCAAAGAAATGAAAAAAACGACCAAAAACACGATAAATATTAGCCTTAGCAAAGAAAAGTCGAATTGAATAAACACTCGAAACATACTGGTGAAAAAAATTTAATTACGGACTTTTAATTGCCTTTTTCTGCACTGAAGCAGTACTTAATTACAATCCGAAAACTTAAAAAAGTTGTAAAACCTCTTTCTAGAAGCACGAGTTATTTTCTTCAAGAACAAGATCGAAGTTTCCAGAGTTTTAATGAGTAGAAGGCCATTTTACTTGACGTAGTAAAAAAAGAAACATTTTCAGCCACCCAAAAAAAATTAAAATTAAATACTCTCCATTCAATTGCACTGCATAAGAGGGAATAAAAGAAATTTTAAAACAAAAAAAAATGAAACATCTTCTAAACCTTAGAGTAATTTTTTTTTCAAGTAATGATCAAAACCGAAAGGCAAAGGATTAGATTTTATACCTAAAAGAAGAGAAAATTAGAAATTGTGGTAATAATTCATCCAAACGCTTTGGCGAAACAAAACATCCAATCTCGCAAAAGAAAGGAGTAGTGTCTTCGATTAGAATTCTAGAACAGGAAATGTTTTTTCTAAAAAAATGCAAAAAGCGAAATATATATCGATATCCGTTGATTGTAGAGAAGCAGATACATCGTTAGTGCTCCGTCGATAAAATATCGAATTGTAGAACATTTTGTTCCGGCCCATTTTCTTTTTCAAAAATTGCCTGATGAAAAGACGTTGCTTTTTTGCTTAAAAGAAAAATAAAATATAAAAGCGAGAAAAGGAAATAACTTATCCATTCTATTCCTTCTATCCTATAACAGATGCATAAAAAAACCGGTAGCAAAAAAGGATTTGTCGAACGAACACCTGGGGAAATAACATAAACTGAAAGTAAAAACGTGATGGTATTGATGACAGGGAGTCCAACAGCTGGGAAATCGGTTTTTGAATTCGAAAATGTTTTACCCAATAAACGGCACTCGGCATATATTTTGTTTATTTTAGAAATACCAATTAGAAAGAAACAAGCGAACTTCAAAGGATTTTTCCGATTTTCTTTTTAAATTGAATTTCTCTTCTTCCTCGTTGAAGTAAATTATGACACTCAGGAACATGTAAATCTGATAGTTCGAAAATACAATAACTTCAATACATCAAATATGATATGAAATTTTATTACTACAAGTCTAATTCTATGTCATTTTTTGTTTGCTTGGAAAAAAACCGTGTAAAATCCTGAATCAATTTCCGGATATTGTTAATCAAACTTTGCCAAAGATTGCACTGCAGAGTTTTTAAAAATAAAGGCTCAATTCATGACAAAGGCTAATATTTTGTAACGATTGTAATCTAGTGCCTTGCACAGGATTCAATGGAATACCATCTTTATTAGAGAGTATGGAAGAAACCTTTAGAGAGATAAGTCTCACTTTTCGTCTATGAAAAAGTTTTTAAAGGAATAAAAGACGTGATAATAAATTTTCCAGTTTAATCGTTTTGTCTATCTTAACATAAAAAAATACAGCTTTTTCCTTCAAACCGAACCAGCCGATATGCAAAAGTTGGAAATGGGTGCAATCAGTTTGTCCAATAAATATTATTGTACCATTTCTATTTGTTCTAGATATCACCTTTCATTTCTTACTATGAAGAAAAAATTCAATCAAAACAATGAAACTAAGACTCGAAATTTCACCACAATATTTAAAAAATAAATACCTAATAAACACAAATTGGATCATGAAATGAAAGCATGTCCTTCATTACAATTCAGAAGAGTAATTACAATTTACATACGATGCTTCAAGTAATAAACATAGGATCATCTGGTGTTAAAAGAACTACCGAAAGAAGGACACAAAATTAATATTACGAAAGAAAAGTCAAACTGGATAAACCCTCAAAAGATATTGTTTAAAAAATTTAATTATGGCCTTTTAATTATTTCTTTTCTGCGCTAAAGCAGTATTTAATTACAATCAAAAAACTTTTTAAAAATACACTTATTCTATTTTCTTGAAACATGAGATATGTTCTTCAAAAACAAGTCTCAAAGATCCTGTGGTTTCAATGAGAAAAGGAAATCTTACTTAAAGCAGCAAAAACAGAAACATCTTCAGCAAGAAAAAAAAATTAATGCACTTCATTCAAGTGCACTGCATAAGGAGGGAGAAAAGGAATTATAAAACAAATAAACCCGAAGAGAACTTTTCAAGCTTAGAGAAATTTTTTGAATTAATGATAAACACCTGAAGGCAAAGAATTCGATTTTATACCTTAAAGAACGGAGACTCTCAAATTATGGTATCAATTCATCAAAACTCTTTGGCGGAACAGCTCATCCATCTCGTAAAAGAAGGAAATAGAGCCTTTAGTTGGAATTCTACAACAAAAAAATTGCTTTCTAAAGAAAAGATATGAAAAGAAAAAAATATATCGATATTCGTTGGTTGTAGAGTAGGAGATACATCGCAAGAGCTCAGTCGATAAAATATCGAATTGTGGAAAATTTTGTTCCAGCCCATTTTCTTTTTCAAAAATTGCCTTATGAAAAGGCGTTGCTTTTTGCTTGCAAGAAAAATTTAAAAAAATAAAAGCAAGGAAAGGAAATAATGGATCCATTCGATCCCTTCTATCCTATAACAGATACACAACAAACAGGTAACAAAAAGGATTTGTCGAACGAACACCTGGGGAAATAACATAAACACTAAGTAAAAAGTTGACGGTATTGATAATAGAGAATCCAGCAGCTGGGAAATCGGTTTTTGAATTCGTAAATGCTTTACTCGATAAGCAGCTGTCAGTATGAAGTTTATTTCGTTTAGAAATACCAATTAGAAAGAAACAAGAGAACTTCAAAGCAATTTTTTGGTTTCCTTTCTAACTTGAATATGGTTTTATCCGTCTTAGTAAATAATGATTTTCTTGATAATTTTTTATTTAAAAATAACAATCCATTGATAAAAAAATAATTACACGCATAGCTAAGAATAAAATATGTAAAAAGAATCAATCCCTTTTAATTAAAAAAGCATATATAGTTATTATATATATTTTTAGTACGTAAATGAATATTGTCCCATATGTCAGGTATTTCTATTTTGAGACAAAGATTCATGGTTTCATTGATTTTTATTTATCTAAAGTGAATTCAACAACGATATCTGTACTAAAGTAAATTCAAAAATTTACTATTAAGAAATATGATAATTTCATACATATTTCAATTACATGAAGTGCCAAACCACAATATATTTAAATAAATACCGTCACTACCATCATTTTATGCTTTTCCATAAAGTTTCTTACAATTCTTAAAATATTAAGAAACGTTTCTTTTTATTGCTTGATGTTTTTATAATTGTTGTTGGTTACTGTTAATTACATTATTCGCTAAGAATAGTGGTTAATATGATTTTCAGATTAATTATTTTGGTATAATTTCGTGTCCACGATTTTCTCAAAAATTTTTAACATTAAAGCCATGTTGTTTTAATTATCTTACTTAATAATTTTAAGCAAACTCCATTCAAAAGTCTATCTGACCATCAGTTCGAATTTAACTTAATATGATGTCTACAAATTAAATATAGCTGTACATGTGATTCGATACACAGGCTTAACATCTATTGTATGGAATTAACATCTATATCATCACGCTTATAGATCGATACACTGATTTATTATTTATAGTATACACAAATTTAAGATCTATAGTATAAATTTAACATCTATAGCATCGCGCCTATATATCTGTACACAGATTTAACCTCTATAGTATATATAGATTTAACATCTATATTATCTATGGTACACATAGATTTAAAATCTATAGTCTCATATTATAGTACAAATGTAACATGTATAGTACCTATCAAAGTGTAACACAGACCCAAAAAAGGGTTGAATCCCTGTCAGTTTGTACAGTTAGAAAAATGTAGACAGAATAACTCAGAAATGCAATGGCTAAAAGATTTCAAATTTGGTGTGGAATTCTGTAATCAGAAACATAGCTCAGTAAGCAGAAACATAATTTTGGGATCAATTATTTTAGAAAATTTTGCTTAATACCAAATTCGATTTTAAAATACATTTAACTGCATTCAAGGGACTACTTAACCAAAACCTTGTAAGATTACACTAGAAATACAATAAATCCTAAATTGACGGCAAAGGTTACATTTTGGGTGACTATTGGCTGCTAATGTTTGAAAGGCTTTCTGCTAACAATTTATTAAAGAGTATGGAGAAAAAAACCTTTAGGAAATTAATCCCATTTGTTTAATATATAAAAAAAAATTTTAATTAACAGCACAATTTAATTTTTATATTTTCTAGCCTTTCTTAACGTAAACTGGATTTTCTTTAAATGTTTTTCTTCAAACAGCCTTATACCGACTCAAATAGTTTGCAAAATTGTAAACTTTATGAAAATTAATTTGTCAAATAAATGCTATTTCAGGTAATAAAAATATAGCCTTAATTACAAATCAGAAAAGTAATTAGAATTTGCAACCGACGCTTCAAGCAATAAACAAAGGACCATCTGGAAAAAAATTACAAAAAACAGGACACAAAGTTAATATTAGGAAAGAAAAATCAGACTGAACAAACATTTAAAAGATATTCGCGAATTATTTTTTAATTAAGGCTTTTTAATTGCCTTTTTTCAGCACTGAAGCAGTACTTAATTACTAACCGAAAACTTAAAAAAAAAAATAGAAATTCTCTTTCTAGAAGCATGCGTTATGTTCTTCAGGAACAAGATTGAAGCTTCTATGGTTTCAATGAGAAGAAACGATCTTCCTGGAAGCAGCAAAAATCGAAACATCTTCAGTAACAAAAAAAAAAATTTAACTCCATTCAAGTGCACTGCATAAGAAGGGAGAAAAGAAATTATAAATCAAATAAAACCGAAAGAACTTTTCTAGCTCAGAGCAATTTTTTGAATTAATGATAAAAACCTGAAGGCAAAAGATTCGATTTTATACCTTAAAGAACGGAAACTGAAATTATGGTAATAATTCATCAAAACTGTTTTGGTGGAACAGCACATCCATCTCGTAAAAGAAAGGGGTAGAGCCCTCCGTAAGAGTTCTTGACCAGAAAATGCTTTGAAGCAATACAAAAAAGCGAAAAATATATCGATATTCGTTGATTGTAGAGAAGGAGATACATGACAAGAGCTCCATCGATAAAATATCGAATTGGGGAAAATTTTGTTCCGGCCCATTTTTTTTTTTTTTAATTGCTTGGTGAAAAGACGTTGCTTCTTGCTTTCAAGAAAATAAAAAAGAAGACCAAGAAAAAGAAATGGCGGATCAATTCGATCTTTTTTGTCCAATAACATAAACAGAAAAAAAACAGGTAACAAAAAGGATTTGCCGAACGAACACCTGGAGAAATAACATAAAGTGGAAGTAAAAAGGTGATGTTATTGATAATAGGGAGTCCAACAGCTGGGAAAATAGTTTTTGAATTCGGAAATGTTTTACCCAATAATGTAGTTTGTTTCGTCTAGAAATATCAGTTACAAGGAAATAAGCAAACTTCAAAGGATTATCGGTTTTCTTTTTCAATTTGAATAGATCTTTTTTCCTTCTAGAAGTAAATAATGACTTTCTTAATTTTTTATTTAAAAATAACAATGTATTGTGAGAAATATAATCACCAGAAACAGTAAAAAAAACAGTCTCTTTTAATTTAAAAAAATGAAGAATGATTCATATAATGTTCGAACATATATTTTTACTTCATAGTTAAATATTTTTCCACCTTTCTTGCAATTCCATTTTTTGAAAATTGATTCGTGGTTTTACTGATTTTTACCTTTCTAAAGTAAATTTAACAATGATACATGTTCTAAGGTAATTTGGCACACTTAATTTAGAAAAAATATATGGGTCGCCAAACCAACGACATATACTTAAAAAATATCGCTGCTTTCATCGTTTTATATTTTTCCATGTTGAAATTTATAATTATTTAAATACTTAGATAATCATCATTTTTAATTGGTATTTCTATAATTTGGGTAGGTTACTATTAGTTACTTATAATAGCGCTGTAGTATGGCATTTATTTAAAAAAATATTGTAACGAACCTTTAATTTTGCTATCCCGTGCTAATACTGTCATCGTAAGGAAAAGATTTATAGTAATCTTTATTGAATAATGAATGGGTGTGACATCTGAGATCCCAGAGCTTGTCGGCTTCTGATCTTCAGCTTGGCGACTTAGAGATAAATTTAGGAGTTTGCCTGCAAAATGGATAATACCCGAAACATCGAGAATTTTCCCGATCCCTCCATTAGGAGCGGAGATACATCCAGAATGCTCCCGATTGGTCCAGAAGTTTTAGCCCCGCCTTGCGTCACTATATAAGGCAGTCAGTCTGTGAAGGGAAATCAATCAATGGAGAAGACAAGTAGCGCGGCAAAGTTGAATCGACAACACGTGAACTGAAAGGTCTTGGAAGCTGTACGAAGCGTGGTGGTGGTCGACCGAGTAGACCTAAATAGAGAGGTCTTTAACTGAGGACTTCTAGATCACATTGTGGCGCATTCTGATGAAGCCTGCGTCGTGTGACGTAGCCTGTTATGTCGTCGTCGAGATCGGAGTTGTCCTGAACTGAGGAGTAGTCCCGTTGTACGAAGTAGTGAGTCTGCAGCGAAGGCAAGAAGAGACAGAAGAATAGTTTCAGCCCGCTACGGAGAGACCTACATAAGTGTAAACAGAATCCCTTAAAGATTCCCTCTCCTGCCTGAAACCTCTCTAGTAGCTTTGTGAGCTATGTCACAAAGCTACTACGGAATTGTCACTACGGAATTTCTGCCGTGGACTACTGTTCCTATTGTGGGCTACTATCTGCAGTAGAGTACTGCTATGTGCTGCCCTGTGTATTCGTCTCGGTTGTATATAGTTATCTTCTGTGCATAGTTGTTCTGTAAATATTTGTCGACATTTTGCCATCTTGTCTTTGTCTTATAAATAAACGTCGTCTGTGTTGTGTCATCTACTGAAGGGCTGGTCATTGTGTACTAACCATCTTCTCACATCATGCACACACACTATGCAGGTAAAAGATAGCGCTGTATGGTCAGAATTGACTCTTGCGTCATTAAAGTATACAAATTCAATCCTACAGGTAAAAGAATCTGACTGATTAGTAGAAGGATAGAAAATCTGTAACAATATTCCTGCTATGTTCTTGCTAACCAGCAGATTTGTCAAGAATACTGTTTATAATTTTTTTCAGATATATCGTTGAGATACAATTTCATGTTCATTACTTCGTCAAAATATTGTACATTAAAGTCGTGTTCTGTTAAATTGTAGAGCACCTTGGATAATTTAAATCTTCCTCGTGGTTTATGTAACTTTGTTATTTATCAAAAACTAAAATATTCGGTTAATATATCTTCTAAATCTGACTATAATTTAACCAATTTCTTATATGTCGTGCAGTTTACTGTTAATCTACATACAAAATTCGACTTAATTGGATTTCAGCAGTGTGTGAAAATCAAGAAAGTTAATATTTGGTAAAACAATGAAAACTGAATTTTAGGGTAACAATATAATCCATCGTTTGAAATTAAGCAAAAAAAACTTTTAAAAAATGCCTACGTTTTGAAAAGTTTTCAAGAATTTTAAATTAGAGCTATTTAAGATATAATTTTTTAAATTCTGAAACAGTTTAAAATTTATTTTTGTGCGATATTTTATTAAATTTTCCCCAAATTTCGCTTAATTTTTAATTAATTAAAAGTACAAAAAATTGCATTGAAACGTACATTTACACCCCTCAAGGATTACATATGCAAATTTTCATAACTGAAGAAGACTGACTTGTAGAAAGCCAACTAATACACAAATATTCATCTTTGCTATTAATGTAAACTTTTATTGACAGGTTTTGCTCAAAATGGATTAAATTTCATTCTTTGCTGATTATAATTGATATAATTAATCTTATTGTTAAAAATTTATTCCAAGATAATTTATTTCTTTCTCGACCAATATCAAATTCTCGTTTACAGGTTAATCATTGCTGTTCCGTGCTTTCAGTATATCTCGAGTTTTAACAACGATTTGATGTTCATTCCTCTTTTCAAATTGCTTTTTTACACACATCAGGGGTTTGTGCTTCGTAGTATAATGAAGAAAATCGAGGTTGGATTGTGAAAATGAAACTAAAATTTGACATATTGCTACAATTTTAATTTTTAGTATAATGCGAAAACACTAACATAACGAGTATCAATCTTCCCATTTTTTTTTATTTTTGAGTAGTTTAGAGAACGAATTAAGAATTTTATAAATTTTTCAAAACGAATTTTGTTTTAAAATTGAGTTATGAAATTAGTTCAAAAAATTTTTCTCAATTTGAGATTCGTCAATATTAGAAATAGAACTATTTGACAATTGAGCCATCTTTTCCTTGCACGCATCGTAAAGCAATCAGTTATCTAATGCATTAATGAATTTGTTGCGACAGTTCATTCTTATTGATCTACTTGTTGCAAAAGTAAAGCCTTGGTAATCTACTTGTTGCAACAATAAACTCTTAGTAGTCTACTTGTTGCAACAGTAAAGACATAGTGATCTACTTAAATGCAATAATAAAGCCTAAGTGATCTACTGGTAAAGTCTCCGCATCGAAGTGAATGCAGATGAATAACATAAGACTCCATAGGAAAACCAAGCACGGAGCAGATAAATTCTTTCAGGATTAAACATCCCCCTTTCATTTTTGAATAAATATTTGGAAAAAAAAACGAAGCAAACTTATAGGAGCCATCTTTATTTCTAGGAACATAGCCTCCAACCCGAAGATCCAACAACTCAATCAAACAACCTACACGATTCATTGATTTTTTTGCATATAAACATTGACAATAAAGCTACAGCATATATAAAAAAAACAGTCCATTTTAATTTTTTTTCATTGTAATAAACGTAGTATAGAGAAAATATTGCAATTCGTTAAGATAATTCAAAAATGCTATGAAGTCGATAGATGAAATTTAATATACGATTGCTACACCCAATTTGTTCATTTTCATCAAATTTTGAACGAAATCCATTCAGAAGGTGTATGTCATACCTGTCTTAATTTAACCTATTACGCTGATTAGAAAACGAGAGAGCTGGTTGGATAAAATTCGGGAGACCGATTTAACATCTCTAATGTACACGCTTATTAAATTTGGTCGAAAATCAAGAAGAGGAAAAATGCAATGAATTAAATATATCAAATATGGTATGGGACTTTACTAGCACAAATAGGCCGGGATAAGTTGATGGTTGCAAGGGCGTTGGACTGGTGTCCGTTAGGTTACGAGTAAGAATCCAACAGCCGAAGATTTTCCGTGTTTGGTGGTGACTGACAAACGTATAAATCAGTCGTGGTCACATAGTCCTCCATGTCGAAAGTAATACCACTGGGGATATTGAGTGAGAGGTGATCGTTCTTTGATTCAGGACTAAATTACGATCTATGGTTGAGTGAATGAAAATGCATGAATGACAGCCCACCTAAGGGTCTAAAAAGGGCCGTGACGCGTGAGTGGCAAAGTCGTACTGTTAGCCCTATAGGGTGCCACAGAAAAAATCAAGAAACGCATCCTATTGCCTCAAATCGCTCTACGTCACAACATGCTTGTCCAATGGCAAGTGCCATAAGAAAAAAAAACAATATCATAAATAAATTTCTGTGTCAAATTTTGGTTCAGTCATTTGAAAAAAACAGTGTTTGAAAATCTAACTTTCATTTTTAAATAGTGTTAACCGCATGCCAGGGATTATCTGGAAAAAAATGCCATTAGAGATGCAGTAAAAATACAAAATGTACACCAAAGGTAAATATTTCGTAACTATTAAAAGCCTATACCATGCAAGACGTTCTCTGTGATAATACTTTATTAGAGAGAACTTAAAGAGAGTTTTAAGAAGATAAGTCTTCCCAGATTTATCTATGAAAATGTTTTTAAAAGAAAAAAAATCACTGTAAATATTTCAATCTAGATATGTGTTGTCTCTCTAAAAAGAAGCAAAATTCTTTAATACAATTTATGTGTTTAAATTTTCCAACAGTGAAGCAAATGATTAGTAGAAGTGTGAAATAGATGAATTTGATTTGTCAAATAAACACTATCTCAACATTTTATTCTATCTAGATTTCAGCTTTCTTTTCTCACAATACGATAAAAAATTATTGAAATAAACGAACTAACACTCAAAATTTTTTCACATCACAATATAAAAAATGTCGTCAAATAAACGCAAATTCCGTCATGAAATAAAAGTCAACACTTGATTAAAATTCAGAAGAGTAATTAAAATTTACTTTAGATTCTCCAAACTGGTAAGCATAGAATCAAATAAAAGAAAAAACGACCAAACACGACAAATATTAGCCTTAGCAAAGAAAAGTCGAATTGAATAAACACTCAAAACATACTGGTGAAAAAATTTAACTAAGGCTTTTTAATTGCCTTTTTCTGCACTGAAGCAGTATTTAATTACAATCCAAAAACTTAAAAAAAATTCTTATCCTCTGTCTAGAAGCACGAGTTATGTTCTTTAGGAACAAAATCAAAACTTCCAGAGTTTTAATGAGAAGAGACCATTTTACTTGACGAAGCAAAAAAGAAACATTTTCGGCAACCAAAAAAAATTTAAATTAAATATACTCTATTCAAGTGCACTGCATAAGAAGGGAGAAAAAAAAATTTTAACAAAAAAAATGAAGCATCTTTTAAAACTTAAAGCAATTTTTTTCAATTAGTGATAAAAACCTGAAGACAAAGAATTCGATTTTGTACCTAAAAGAAGAGAAAATTCCAAATTGTGGTTATAATTCATCAAAACGCTTTGGCAGGAAAGCACATCCAATCTCGCAAAAGATGGGAGTAATGTCTTCGGTTAGAATTCTGGAACAAAAAATGCTTTGTAAAGAAAATATACAAACAGCGAAAAACATATCGATACTCGTTGCTTGTAGAGGAGGAGACACATTACAAAAGCTCCGCTGATAAAATATCAAAATGAGGGGGGAAAAAATGCCGACCCATTTTCTTTTTAAAAAATTGCCTGATGAAAATATGTTGTTTTTTGCTTTCAAGAAAAATAAAAAAGAAAAGCAAGAAACGTTAATAATTGTAACAGGTAACAAAAACTATTTGTCGAACAAACACCTGGGGAAATAACATATATTGAAAGTAAAAAGGTGATGGTATTGATAACAGAGAGTCCAACAGCTGGGAAATCGGTTTTTGAAATCGGAAATGTTTTACCCGATAAACAGCACTTAGTATGTAGTTTGTTTCGTTTAGAAATACCACTTACAAGGAAATAAGCAAACTTCAAAGGATTGTCAGTTTTCTTTCTTAATTTGATTTTTTTTTTCCTTCTAGAAGTAAATAATGATTTTCTTCATAATTTTTTATTTAAAAATAACAATGTATTGAGAGAAATATAATCACATCCATAGTTAAAGAAATAAATTTAAAAGAATCGCTTTAAAAAAAATATTCATATAATGTTTGAACACATATTTTTACTCCATAGTTAAATATTTTTTTACCTTTCTTGTAACTTCACTTTTGGAAAATTGATTCGTGGTTTTACTGATTTTTACCTTTCTAACGTACTGAGGTAATTTGGCAAACTTAGTTTAGAAAAAATAAGAAAGGTTCCTATAAATATCAAATAAATGGGATACCAAACCAACGATATGTATTTAAAAAGTATTATTGCTTTCATGTTTTATGTTTTTCCATACAGAAACTTACAATTCTTTAAAAATTTAGATAATTATCATTTTTATTAACTAGTTTTTTATTATTTTCATAGGTTATTCTTAATTACTTATAAGGCCGTTATTATATGGTATATATTTTTATAATATTCTTCCTTATTTTATTATAAATCCAGCTTATTTGTCAAGAATACTGGTTATGCTTCCTTTCAGATAAATCGTTTAGATGAATTTTTTGCCCATTATTTCGCCGAAATATTTGACATTAAATTCATTCTGAAATGTACATTCTCACTCTACAAGGATTACACACTGAAACTTTATAACTACAGCTCAAACGGACTGGCATGTAGAGCGCCAACAAACGCACACACACATTTATCTTTGTTATTAATGTAAACTGATTTTATGGTCATGGTTTTCACAAATTATTAAATTTAATTCTTTGCTAATTATAATTAACAAAATTAATCTTACTGTCAAAAATTTATTCCAAGATAATAATTTTTTTCTCGTCCAATATTCAATTCGCATTTCCAAGTTAATCACTGTTGTTACGTGCTTTCAGTATATCTCGAGTTTTAACAACGATTTGATGTTCGTTCCTCTTTTCAAATTTCTTTTTTACACACAGCAGCGGTTTGTGCTTCGTAGTATGATGAAGAAAATAGAGATTGGATTGTGAAAAATTAAATTTTGACATATTACTACGATTTTAAAAGCAAAATAACATAACGAATATCCTTTTTTCCAAGTATTGGTTTTTCAGTCATCGCATTTTAGACCTTGCATTTCGAAATTCAGAAAACAAATTAATAACTTTGTGAGTTTTTCAAGGGGAATTTAGTTTTAAAACTGAGTTATTAAATTAATTCAAATTTTTTTTCTAAATTAGAGATTTGTCGATATTCGAAATAGAACTATTTAACAATTGCACCATTTCTTCCTTCTTTGATTTGTATACAAAAAAGTACTAGAAACTTATATATATAAGTACTAGAAACTAATTCGTACACAAAAATACTAGAAACTAATCAGTTATCTAATGCAATCATGAACTTGCTTCAACAGTATATTCTTATTGATATACTTCTTGCAACAGTAAAGTCTTATTGATCTACTTGTTGCAAAAATAGAGTCTTAGTAATCTACTAAATGCAACAATGAAGTCTCAGTGGTCTACTTGTTGCAACTGTAAAGACCTAGTAATATACTCGTTGCAACAATAAAGTCTTAGTGATCTACTTGTTACAACAATAAAGAATTGGTAATCTACTTGTTGCAACAACAAAGTCTTAGTAATCAATTTGTTGCAACAACAAAGTCTTAGTAATCTACTTGTTGTAACAGTAAAATCTTAGTAATCTACTTGTTGCAAGTGTAAAGTCTTAGTGATCTACTGGTAAATTCTGCGCGTTGAAGGGAATGTAGATGACTAACATAAGATTCCATGGAAAAACCAAGCACGGAGTGGGTAAATTCTTTAGGGATTAAACATCACCCTTCTATTTTTGAATAAAAATTTGGAAAAAAATGAAGCAGACTTGAACGAGCCATCTCTATCCCTAGGAATATAGCTTCAATCTAGAAGGTTAAACTACTCAATCAAACAGCCTTCATGATTTATTCATTTTTTTTTTTTGCATATAAACATTGACAATAAAGGAACAGCTTGTGTAATAAACTAGTCCATATTATATATAGATTTCTTTTTAATAAACGAAGTAGAGAGAAAATATTATAATTAAATAAGATAACTCAAAACTCGTGCCCGTTAGGTTATGAATTTGAATCCGCCAGACAATGATTCCCCATGTATAGTGGTGACTGAAACACGTATAAATATGTCATAGTCACAAAGTCCTCCATGTCAAGAGTAATATTAAGGGAGGTCCTGGTTCAGAGGTGATCCTTCTCTGATTCGGGTCTAAATTGGTTGAATGAATGAAAATGTATGAATAAAAGTATATCCCGTAAAAAGGTCTGCGAAGCGAGAACGGCAAAACCGTACTCTTGGCCCCAGATGGAGCCACAAAAAAATGAAGAGACGCATCATATTAACTCAAATCGCTGTCTACGTCACAGAGGACTTGTCCAATAGCAAGTGTCTTGAGAAAGAACAATAATATCACAAATTAAGTTCTGTTTCAAATTTTAGTTTCAGTCAGTTGAAAAAAACAGTGTTTAAAAATTCAAATTCGATTTTTAAATAATGTTAACCGCATGCCAGGGATTTTCCACCAAAAAGTACGCCAATAATGCCAATACACATGTAGTAAAAATACAAACTTTACACCAGGGTAACTATTTCGGAACTATTAAACGCCAATACCATGCAAGACTTTCTCTGTGATAATACTTAATTAGCGAGTATGTAGGGAGAGCTTTAGGGTGATAAGTCTTCCTTGTTTTATCTCTGAAAACGTTTTTAAAAGAAAAAAACAACTGTAAATTTTTCTATCTAAATTTGTGTTGTCACTCTAAAAAGAAGCAGAATTTTTTTTCATACAATTTCTCTATTTAAATTTCCAAACAGAGATGCAACTGATTAGTAGAAGTGTGAAATAAGGAAATTTGATTTGTCAAATAAACACTATCTCAACATTTCTATTCGTTCTAGATTTCAGCTTTCATTATTCACAATACAATTAAAATTCAATTAAAATAAAACACTCAAAATTTCTTCACATCACAATATTTAAAAAATGTCATCAAAAAAACGCAAAGTCAATCCTTGATTACAATTCAGAAGAGTAATTAAACTTTACAATAGATTCTCCAAGCTAGAAAGTATAGAATCAAATAAAGGGAAAAAACGACCAAACACACGATAAATATTAGACTTAGCAAAGATTGAATAAACACTCGAAACATACTGGTGAAAAAATTTAATTACGGCATTTTAATTGCCTTTTTCTGCACTGAAGCAGTACATAATTACAATCCGAAAACTTAAAATAGAATTCTTATCCTCTTTCTAGAAGCACGAGTTATGTTCTTCAAGAAAAGAGCCGAAATTCCAGAGTTTTAATGAGTAGAGGCCATTTTACTTGACAAAGCAAAAAAGAAACATTTTCAGCAACCAAAAAAATTAAATTAAGTACACGCCATTCAAGAGCACTGCATAAGAAGGGAGAAAAGAAATTTTAAAACAAAAAAAAAATTAAACATCTTCTAAACCTTAGAGCAATTTTTTTCAATTAATGATAAAATCCTGAAGGCAAAGGATTCGATTTTATACCTAAAAGAAGGGAAAATTTGAAATTTGGGAATAATTGATCAAAACGCTGTGGCGGAACAGCACATCCAATCTCGCAAAAGAAAGGAATAGTGTCTTCGATTAGAATTCTAGAACAGAGAATGCTTTCTAAAGAAAATATACAAAATGCGAAAAATATATCGAGAATAATTTATTGTAGAGAAGGAGATGCATCACAAAATTCACGTCGATAAAATATCGAATTGTATAAAATTTTGTTCCTACTCATTTTCTTTTTAAAAAATTGCCTGATGAAAAAATGTTGCTTTTTGCTTTCAAGAAAAATAAAAAAGAAAAGCAAGAAACGTTAATAATTGTAACAGGTAACAAAAACTATTTGTCGAACGAACACCTGGGGAAATAACATATATTGAAAGTAAAAAGGTGATGGTATTGATAACAGAGAGTCCAACAGATGGGAAATCGGTTTTTGAAATCGGAAGTGTTTTACCCAATAAACAGCACTCAATATGTAGTTTGTTCCGTTTAGAAATATCAATTAGAAAGAAACAAGCGAACTTCAAAGGATTTTAAGATTTTCTTTTCAACTTGACTTTGTCTTCTTCCGCGTTGAACTAAATTATGGCTTTTAATAATTTTTTGTTTAAAAAAAGAAATATATTGAAAGAAAAATAATTACATACATAGCTAAGAATAAAAAAAATGTAAAAAGAAACAATATCTTCTAATAAATAAATACTTCTATTGTTATATATATAGTTTTAATCCTCAATTGAAAATTTTTCCACCAGTCATGCATTTCTATTTTGAGAAAATTGATTATTTGTTTTATTGATTTTTACCTTTCAAACGTTAATTCAATAACGATACTTGTTCTAAAATTAGTTTGAAAATTTAGTTTAAAAGAAAGATGGAAAAATTCTTATATATTAATTTTTTTGAAAGGAAAACCAGCGAAATATATATATAAATACTGTTGCTTCTGACGTCTTACGATTTCCTATCCAGATACTGACAATTTCTTAAATATTCAAATATTTTTGATTTTTATTGATCGGTATTGTGATGGTAAGTTCTTAAGTCAGATAACATCTACGAGGCACTAGCAACTGCTTTTTCCTAGTGGTTAGGTTGCGAGGCTTCTAATCAAAAGGCTCCGAGCTCTATTCTCAGCCAATCCAACCTACTATTTTGGTGACCTCGGACAAGGAAATTTCAAACGCAACATTTGATGCACCCTCTACCGGTAGCAAAAAGTTGCCATAACAAACGTTCGTCGCCCACCATAACATTAAACATTACATAACATTAAAATGTTCATCGATAGCCAAAACACTTTGTGCGATAACATCGTTTGTCTCAACTTCGACTCACTGGAGGGGGAGTAATGTGGTGGTAAGTTCATAAGCCAGGTAGCATCTAAAAGACAGGAGATAATTGCTTTTGTCTAGTGTTTATGTTACGAGGTTTCTAATCAATAGTTCCCGAGATGCGCTGTAGATGTTATCTGGCTTATGAACTGACCACCACATTTCTCCCCCTCCAGTCATTCATAAGTGAGACGAACGATGTTATAGAGCCAAGTGTTTTTGGCGGACGAAAACGTTTGTTATGAAGACTTTTGCAACCGGTTGAGGGCACCAAAAATTTTAAAGGCTCGTTGTCTATAAACGCAACCTACCAAGGTGGTAGGTTCGGTTGGCTCGGAATAGAACTCGGGACCTTTTGATTAGAAGCCTCGTAACAAAGACACTAGACAAAAACAATTGCTCGTGCCTCGTAAATTTTATCTGGCTTATGTATAGATGTTATCTGGCTTGACCACAACATCCTTTTAATAATCTTAGGTTATCGTTAATTACTTCTAGTACTATTGTATAACATTTATTTTTATAGCATTTTTACCATTTTATTGCTAATATATTAATTTTATTAAGCTCTCAATTGACCAACTTATTCGCAAAGAATACTTGTCATTTTTTTTCATATAAACCATTCAAATTAAATTTTTTTTACCGTGATTTCACCAGTATATTTGACTTTAAAATCGTGTTCTATTCGATTGTAGAGCTTCTCTGTTTATGCTAACTTAATTACCTAATTAAAAACGTATAGGTTTATTAAGCTAACTATCCTATTAAAAAAACATTCACTTAATATGTCTTCTAAATTCTGCAGTAATATTACCACATTTTTATACGTCAAATAAGATATTAAACATAATAATTTTTCCTTGGCTTTCAACAGTGGAAGAAAATCACAAGATTAAATGCTTGATGAAGCAATTAATGTGTTTTGATTCGCAGGTCAACAATGTATTACCTCACTGAAATTTAAACAAAAAAATAAATTAATAAAATGAGCTTCTAAAAAATGCCGACGTTTAAAAAGTTTTGAGGTAATTATTTTTTATGCAATATTTTCGAAAGTTATTGCCAAATTTTGCATAATATTTAATTCATTAAAATTCTAATTAAAACTCTAAGAACTGGCTTTTTTTATTGGAGCATTTATAAAATCCCCGTGAACCATGAAGTATCACACAGGGCTTACAGAAGTAAGTATTCAATACATAGCAAAATAAAATAAGAAAATTTAACAGTTGTGAAGGATTAATATAAGAATAAAATAAAATAAGAAAATATAAGTTGAGAATAAGAAAATTTCACAGGTGTTAATAGTAAATTTACAAAAATTTTCGAGAGCACTTCTTGTGGAAACAAGTTGATGAAAATCTAGAGGCCGCTTTATATGAATGGCTTGAAGAGCCAGTTTTAGGTTTCTGTCTTGCTCCGGCAAACTTGGAACATAGAAGGAGCACATGTTTAACAATTTCCTCGCCACCAATGTTACAATCAAAGATAGATAACGGAGACAAGTTAAATTTATATAGATAGCTTTTAAAGTCGCCAGGACCAGGGAGAAATTGGGTTATTCTATAATTTACATAAAAATGATGACATGATAATCTCTTATTAATGGATGGGGGAAATTTGTTTGTTAGGCTGTCTCTATTTGAAATGAGGTATTCTTTATTCCAAAATTCCTCTATGTTTTCTTTCGTATTCTTATGCACATTCCTATCCTCCAAGATCTATATATCTGCCAAATTTAGTAGCTTTATATCAAATGATCTGACATGTATGGTGCCATCAAAAGCACGGACGCATGCACCCACATGCTCATCTTTATCATTTATACAAATTAGGTTTATAACTCGACTTTGCTCACAATAGATTAACGTTAATTATTTGCCAATTATAACAAATATTATTAAAATTATTCTGATGAATTTAATCCAAGACATTTTTTTTCTTCTAAAAAGACATTTGTTTCGTTCTCGGCTAAGTTCAATTTTCGTTTACAAGTGCATTATTGCGAATCTCCCCAGTAATGCTCGAGTATTAATAATAGTCTCATGTTCATTCATTTTTGCCTTTTGTCTTTTTATGATCTATAGGTTTCTATTCCTTAATATGAACACACTATTATGGTTTCGTAATGTCTTTTTGTAATTTGTCATTGTTTTACCAATAGTAATTTTTGTACAATTTTCATAGAAACTGTTTTTATTGGGCTTTGAAAAAGAGATAAACTTGTTGGGCGCAATATAACCTTCATATTGGTTCTCGTGCCATAAAACATCAAACCAAGCAAACCAACCATTTATTTTTTTCAAATTCCTTTTACCATTCGTCTTTTTTTTATTATTATTTCGTCTGATCGTTCTTGTTGGTGGTGGCGGTGGTTTTACTGGCGTAAGAACCATATGTGACCATTCTGCACCAAGCAAATGATGGAGTCAGAAAGCAAATTGAAAAAACACATGTTTAAATATGAATGAAGCTAACAACTTTAAAATTGAATCATTAATAAAATATGTGAAATATGTACGATATTAAATATATTTAAGTGAAACGCTGTTGCAATATAAAAGTGAAACAATAAAGCCAGTTAAAAGGTCAAACATGAAGCTAAAAAGAGCTAAATATAATGATAAAAGCCAACGGTTTTTTAAAATTTTAAAATATTCTGGTGGCGTTTCATACCCACCAGATCTTTCAAAATTAAAGGCGATGACTTGAAATAGGGTGAAAGAGAGGTGTTAAAAGATGGACACTCTATCAAAATGTGATTCATGCTAAAATCCATATGACATGAAGGGCACCTTGGCTCCGTCACTCCAAAAATGAGGTGTTTGAGCGTGTAGCGAGTATGCCTTATACGGAGAGGAGTCAATTTGACATCAACCTCTTGTATAAGGTGAATAGGCCACAGTCCAATAGTTGGTTTAACAGAATGAAGTTTATTCTGGATCTGAAGATCCCATGTGTTTTGCCAGGTAACGTGGATGTGTTTTTATTTCCTCTGGCTATGGCCTGTATTGGTCATTAAAAAAAATCACTATTCAGTTTCTTCAGCAATTCGTGTTGCAGTTGCCTGTAACTTCTCATCAGAATGTCACTGTTTAGTCATCTCAAAATTTCCATTCGTTATACTTTCAACTCGTTACGTTCTATTCAATTTATGTATTTGGAATTTTTTTTTTCTTTGATTTGTTAGAGACTCAATTGCTTTTGCTTTCTCGTATAGGAAGTATAGAAAAAATATTGTAATAACGTCAAAATTTTGGAACTCGAGATTTTGGGGAATCTGCATATCTTAAACCTTCCTTAATGAAAAAAAAAAAAAACCTATTTTTAAAAAGTGTCCATCTATCTGTTTGATTGTGACAAAGATAACATATAAATGTTCTGAGCGAGACGAATGAAAAATAGTATGCGGTCTTAACACCTAATTTGTAGATTCCTATCGGAATTTGTGGGAATTTGATTCAAAAGAAGTGTTTTTATCCCAAGTTGACAACAAAACGATGAGAGCTTGATGGATAGGTACTTACAAATTAATGCCACTGCAGCTACAGATTTGGCGGTTTTTAAGTGCCGCCAAATCTACACCTAAACTTTTTGTGACAAATCATAAAATAAAACATTTCATTTAAAATCAAAACAGTTTCAAAATACAAAACACTTAATTTAAAAACCAAAGTAGTCAATCGGATTTCGATGAAAAATTGGCCGATGTAGAGTGCAACATATATTCAAAACAGTCTATATTTTCTTTCACTTAATACTGCCGCCATATGAACTCTGCTAAATAAGATTCCAAATGATGTCTCGCTGTTCCTCTATGAACTTTGCTAAATAAGAATCCAAATAATGTCTCCCTGTGTCTCTTGTTCCTCCATTTAGTTCTGCCCCACATTCTCTCAACTGTTTGTGTATGAACTCCTGCATCAGGATCAATAAAATTGTATTTATGATTAGCTTAACATGCAAGAATACTTCTGTTTGTTTGGTAGCCTTTCCAACTGTCAGTATAAATTGTTTTATATCTATATTGTTCTATATCTAATTGTTCTATATCTAATTGTTCTATATAAATATCTGCAATGTTTTCAATAATTTAACAATAATTTTTTTGCAAACAAGAAGGCAACAAGAAATCCAAAAGATAATTGCGTGAAGGTACCAACAACAAGAGTGCTCTTTATTTGCCCAATGTAGCTTTAATATGCAATTACCGGCTAGAATTATACACATATTTAACATGAGCTTTATAGATAACTATTAGATTTTTAACCCAAATCTAGAAGAGGATTAACTTTTTAATGGTTTGTACGCTCAGTAACATTTAAATCCAAAAACTCACAAATGCAATGACTTCAATATATCAAATATGATGAGATTTTGTTACTACATGCATAATTCTGGGTCATATTTTTGTTTCAGTCGGTTGTGAAAAAAGCATATAAAACCCAAATTCAATTCCCGGGTAACTTTAGCCGTATGCCAGAAACTATAACCCCAAGATCACACTACAGATTTAATAAAAATGCTAAATTCACGCCAAAGGTGAATATTTCACAACGATTGTAATCTAGTGCCATACAGGATTCAATGGAATACCATTTTTATTAGAGAATATTAGAATAAACCTTTATAGAGATTAGTCCAGCTGGTTTTATACATGAAAAAGTTTTTAAAGGGAAAAACATTACGTTAAATTTTCTAGTTTAATCGCTTTGTTGCTCTTAAAATAAAAAATACAGATTTACCCTTCGAATTTTCAAATACCGAATCAGGCGATTTGCAAAAGTTTGAAACGGGCGCATTAATTTTTCAGATAAATATTATTTCACCATTTCTATTCGTCCTAGATATTAACTTTCATTTCTCACTATAAAGATAAAATTCATTTGAAATAATATAACTAAGAAGTGAAATTTATTCACACTACAACTTTAAAAAAACAGAATTCAGAAGAGTAATTACAATTTACATCCGACACTTCAACAATAAACATAGCATTATCTGGGATTAAAAAAAAACTACCGAAGCCACGACACAAAATTATTATTATAAAAGAAAAGTCAAACTGAAAAAAAAAACTCTAAAGTTACTGTTGAAAAACATTTTTAATAACGGGTTTTTATTGCCTTTTTTTTTGCACTAAAGTAGTACTTAATTACAATTCGAAAGCTTAAAACAAATGCTTATCCTCTTTCTAGAAACACGAGATGTGTTCTTCCAGAACAAGTTCAAAGTTTCTGTGGTTTCAAGAATAAAAGGCAATCTTATTTCAAGCAGCAAAAAGAGACACATCTTCAGCAACAAAAAAGATAAATTAAACTCACTCCATTCAAGTGCACTACATAAAAGAGAAAAGAAATTACAAATAAATTAAGGAGCTTTTCAAGCTTAAAGCAATTAATGATAAAAACCTGAAGGCAAAGGATTCGATTTTATATCTGAAAGAACGGAAAATCTGAAATTATGGTAATAATTCATCAAAACTCTTTGTTGGAAAAGCGCATCCATTCTCGTTTAGAACTCTAGAAGAGAAAATACAAAAAAGCGAAAAATATATATCGATATTCGTTGATTGTATTGAAGCAGATATATCGCAAGAGCTCCGTCGATAAAATATCGAATTGTGGAACATTTTGTTCCGACCCATTTTCTTTCTCAAAAATTGCCTGATGAAAAGACCTTGCTTTTTGCTTTCAATAAAAATAAAAAAGAAGAGCAAGAAAAGGTAATAACGGATCCATTCGATCCCTTCTATCTTCTAAAAGACGCAGTAAAAAACAGGTAACAAAAAGGGGTTTGTCGAGCGAACACCTGGGGAAATAACATAAACTCAAAGTAAAAAGGTGATGTTATTGATAATAGGGAGTCCAACAGCTGGGAAATAGATTTTTGATTTCGAAAATGTTTTACCCGATAAACAACCCTGAATATGTTTTTTTTTTTTTTTTCGTTTAAAAATACCAATTACAAGGAAAACGCAAACTTCAAAGCGTTGCTCAGTTTTCTTTTTAGCACGAATATGTCTTTTTTCCTTCTGAAATAATATTGATAAATTTTTATTTAAAATAACAATGGATTGAATGAAAAATAATCACATGCATAGTTAAGGGAAAAAATGTAAAAAAGAAAAGAAACAGTTTCTTTTAATTAAAAGAAATCATACAATATTAGAACATATATTTTTACTCCGTAATTGAATATTTTCCCACCTGTCAGGCATTTCCATTTTGGGAAAATTGATTCGTGCTTTTACTGCTTTTTACCTTTCTAACATAAATTTAACAGTTATACTTGTTCTAAGGTAAATTAACAAACTTAGTTTTGAAAATACGAAACGCTCCGACTTTTATCATACATATAGGATGCTAATTCAGCAGTATATCATTTTTATTAATTGATAATTTTAGACGAACTAGATAAATAAAATTCGGAACAAAGATTGAAAATCTATAGTGTAGCCACTTTTCAAATGTTGAACGAAATCTAAGGTTCGTTCTGTACTCTAACTATCTGTATTTTTTTCATAAACATGTAAATACGATAGCTTAAAAATTCAATGAATTAAAAATATCAAATTTGGCATGAAAAATTGTTATCAAATTTAAAGTTCTGTGCAAAAATTTGGTTTCCATCAGTTAAGAAAACCGCGTTTAAAACACAAACTCCATTTCGAATGCTATTAATCACGAGCCATGAATTAATCGCCAAAATCGAATGCCCAGAATCCCGTTATACATTTAACAGAAATTCTAATTTAAAGTCACTGGTTAATGTTTCACCATTTGCATGCAAGACATTCTCAATCATTGTATCTGTAAAACAGAAAATGCTAGAAAGCTTTGACGAGATCATTCCCACTTGAAATCTATGAAAACGTTTTTAAAAGGAAAAAAAAACTTGACAGTAAGTTTTTTAGTCTTATTAATAACAATCACACATATAATAAAAAAGAATATTGTTTTTAATATACAATTTTCCTCATGAACATTCTAAGCACAAAATCAATCAACTCCTAGAAGTTTCAAATGGTTGTGTATTAATTTCTCAAATAATTTCTATTTGTACATTCATATTCGTCCGAGATATCAACTTTTCTTTCTCTCTATACAGTAAAACTCAGTTGATATAAGGAAACTAAGAGGCGAAATTCCTTCAATCAAACACACATCCAGAATGCTCCTGATTCTTCAAGATGATGTTAGCCCCGCCTACTGCCGGTATATATAAGAGCCAGCCATCTGAAGGTGTGTGTGAATCAGTTATACCTTCATAATTATTTCTTAATCTCAATGTATTAAATCCAATCTAACTAAAGTTGGAAATAGCCTAAGTCAAGGCATCATACCCCCGCACCCTCTCAACTCAATAGCCAATCTCAATGAGTCCTGACAAGCGCCATCTCACCTTCCCACCTAGTCAGCCAATCTCATATACACCCGTTCCTCCTCAATTTCTCAAGTCACTTCGAAGACGGTCATGGCAAGATATGGACCACCATGCCTTCCATATTCTTCCATGAACGAGGATAAGCCCCTGCCGGGACTAGGCGCCTCGATAACCCCACTCACAAGTGGAAGGTGTGTGTGAATCAAGCTAGAAGCAGCAGAGTTGAAGAAAAAGGAAAGGAGAAGATCCGAAGAAAGACCGAAGTGGAAGTCAAAGTGAGACAAGCGGAGCAGCGGAAAAAACAGGAAAGAAGACCTGAAGAAGAATCAACAGGAATCAAGTCGAAGTACGACGGTCTGGTATTCAACGAAGAAGACAAGTAGCGTTGTGGAATTAATGGAGAAGACCTAAGAGAGAGAGGTCTTGAACTGAAGAGTCCTGAACGGAGGACTGCTGTGTGGCGTATACTGACGAAGTCTGCGTTGTGTGTCGTAGCCCGCTGTGTCGTCGTCGGGAACGGAGCTGTCCCGAACTGAGGAGTAGTCCCGCTGTGCGAAGTAGTGAGTCGACAGCAAAGGCAAGAAGAGACAGAGGAATAGTTCAGCCTGTTCTGGAGAGACCAACGTGGTGTAAAGAGAATCCCTTAAAGATTCCCTCTCCTGCTGAACCCTGTCTGGCCGCTCTGTGAGCTGTGGACATTGTCAGTACGGAATTTCTGCCTGTGGACTATTATCTGTAGTGTGCTGTCCGGTGTGTCCATCTCGGCTGCATATAGTTACCTCCTGTACATAGTAGTGTTGTCAATATTTGTCGTCTGTGTGCTGTCCTGTCTTCGTCCTGTAAATAAACGTCTGTGTTATGCCATCTATTAAAGGACTGATCATTGTCTGTGTGTTCATAATCTCATCTCTAACGCCATACACACCCACTATACGAGGTAAAAAAAAACGACGGATTTTTAAGATAAGAAGTAAGGAAATCCGTAACAATATTTTTACTATTCTGAGAAAATTGATTAATGGTTTTATTGATTTTTACCTTTCTTAGCTCAATTTAACAATGATATTTGTTCTAAAGTAAATTTACAAATTCAGTTTTGAAAAATATGAAAGGTTCATAATG
>JAPMOQ010006957.1:205946-265884 GCA_026543055.1 Argiope trifasciata
TCATTTTCTATACTTTCCCATCTTTCATGCATTACATATATTCGGGAAAATTGCTTCTTGATTTTTACCATTCAAAAATAAATTCAAGAAGTTCCAAAGTAAGATTACAATTTTAGTTTTGAAAAATATGAATAGTTCATAGATATTTCAATTGTATGAAATACCAAACCAACAATATATTTAAATAAATATCATTGCTAGCATCATCTTATATTAATCTTTAGTTAATACCTGATATAAGCACTATAGAAAAACATGAATTAGAAAAATGTCCGAAAACGTTGTTGTTAAATTTTACCATAACAATGTGCATGAAATCCTAAACCAAATAATAGTTTTGCTGTGGGATTTGATATTGAATAAAAAAGATTTAAATAAATTTCAACAAGTATTGCAATATAGACTAATTAATAATTCTAATGATTTATTTCTAAATATATTAACTGTGTTAAAACCTTTTTTCATTGCGAATTAGTAAAATAAATACTGAGCTCTGTTTGAACAAATTAAAATTAATAAAGAATTGTTTTCAATTAAGCATGTGTGCATAAAACTTAAATGCACTTGTCATTCTAAGGATCGAAAAAGAAATTGCAAAAAAGTGTAGTTTTCCAGAAATAATAGCAAAAACGAAATCACGAATTAAATAAACATGCAATAGTAATATGTGTTCGTATTTGTATTTTTTTACAATAAATGTAATGCCCCGAATTGTTTCTACATGAACCTCTTCATTGAGATGGTCGGCTCTGTTTCAGAACTGCATCTAGAGAAAGAACAAATAGTTTCTGAACAATCACTTCTCTTACCACCTTGAAAATGTAATAATATCCAATACTTGAATTCTTTTCAACATTATGATAAACAAAATCCTGCAGATATCATTTATTAGCAAATCTTTGTCGACCATCTTCAAAAATATCGTTAATTTAAACCTATTTTTATAGATGGCTCCAGAGGTTTCTATCATACTTCTTTCGCTTCTACTATTTCAAATTCTACAATAGTTAATAGAATTCATTCATTTTGCTCCATTTTTAACAACAGAAGTAACTTCTATTTTGAGAGCTTTATAGTTTATTTCAGATTGTTCAGCATACAGTTATAAAATAGTCAATGATTCTCTGAGCACTCTGGAATCGCCATTATCTTTACAAGCCGATGGCTATCTTTTGCTTTTCAACATTTTAAAATTTTCTGACAAACTTATGTAGAAGGGCTTTCAAATTATTTTATGAAGGGTTCTCGTACATGTGATAATTCTGAGAAACGGAAATGCTAATATGGCACCTAAATTGGCTACTACTTTTTTTGACAACACATAATCCTCCTCTTGATTTAAAAATATATATACTATGTCACATTTTGCATTCCTAATGGCAAATTGAATGGGACACACAGATTCGTAATTACCTTCATACAATTAAACCTGCAATAGATCTCTGGTCCA
Organism: Argiope trifasciata; assembly: GCA_026543055.1. Lineage (NCBI taxonomy): Eukaryota > Metazoa > Arthropoda > Arachnida > Araneae > Araneidae > Argiope > Argiope trifasciata. The sequence goes on from JAPMOQ010006957.1 coordinate 207,397, forward strand.
TTTTATACAGCAGAAAACTGAACACAATTTTAACTAAGTTGATGATTGGGAACACTCGATTCCCCCACTGACATTAGCTGATGGAGGATCAATCACTATCTTGCTCGATTTGTGACAGTCCTATGTTTCTTTTACACATTCCTATAAAACTTCTTTTCACATTTTTCTTTAATAACGTCTTACATATTTTCAGAAATATCATCCTGATTTGGAAGAGTTGGTTGCTTTCCAAAACATCACATGTTAACATTTTTAGTTTTCTAAAAAATATTGGTTTTTCTAATCATTTATAAACGTTTGTCGCGTTTTTTTGGTACAGTACCATTTCATCATTGTCGCACTTTTTTCAGGATTCACATTTTTCTGCTTTCAGACATTTAATTTTAGAGATTCCATGTTTTGAATTTACACAGGTAACATATTCTGTTGCACTATATTGTACAATGTTGTGCAATATTATACGATATTGAGCAACATTCCACAATAGTAAACAATTTTGATAATATTGACCAATGTCATACAATATTGTACAATATTTGTGTGCTACTAGGGTATCATAAATAGGTACAAGTATTTTAATTTTATGAATGGGGTACAGCTTAGACAAAGATGGCCTTTGTGGTATAAAAAAAACACTCAAAGATACCAACAGGCAAGAAAAAGGCTTATTCGCACAGATGCTCTACTACTTGAAAACCCATCTAGTAGTGATTGCTTAACGCTTACTGTACCCTACCAGACAACAGATAATCCCCAATCCAAACCATTCCCATTTGCACTACTGTCCGTTCAGTACCATACCCTTTAGGAAGGATCGTAGCAACTTATTGACCATAAATATTTTAATCTATTTTCTCATAACCGGCTATAAATGGCGACGAATTATGTTATAAATTTATAAATTTTTGTGACAATATTTTTTCAAATTCAAGTCATTGTAAGATTCCTCCCTCAGATTTATGATTGTCAAAGCTGCCGATTTTCTATATAGGTGCGTTCTACAACGATTCTTTGTCAAACGCATATTTAAGATCTTTTTTTAATAATTTTTTGTGATAAAAAAAGTATCTAATTCTTAGGTATATCTAAAAAAACTTTGCAGCTGTTACTACCATAAATACACGTTCTGCAGGATCTGAATTCGATGCTTGTAATACAACTTTGGGGCATTAAAACGCGAAATCAAAAATTAGTGTGTAGATGTGTCAAACTAAATAAAAAGTTCATTACTTGTTTCATACTTGAATATCATCTTAGCCGATGCAGTCCCAAACAATTGCACCTTTGCCCAGGAAAGTGGATTACTTTCACCAACACCCACCCTCCATTGCTGCCTTCGAAGACAGTTCTGTTCTGAAAACTGCATCGGGCAGCCGAAGATAATCTTGATGTTAAACTGCGTCCTTCTGCGACCGGTATCTCACAGGAATATCCAAGTCTAAACAGAACTGGTAGAACGCAAACTGGCATTTTACAATTGGCACTCCGATAGGAGCCATCCGTGCATGCAAACCCAGAGCAGAACACAGCTTGTAGACCGTATAAGATTCTGCAACAGGGATATCTGACTTCTGGATTGCAGATGGAGTCAGTTTCGCTGGAAGTTCTAAAGCCTGACAAATCCTAAGTACAGTGTAGGAAAGAACCACTGCGACTAGATTCTACTCTAGTCTCAGGTGGATCAGTTGATGCATCAGCATCTTGATCCAAATCGGGATCTAAAAACAGATCTTCGTTTGAAGGTAAGTGACGGAACATGTAATATTTCAACAGTCCCCATATCGTCTAATAAACCATCCATCCAACGTTGGTCGTAGCTTCATAGAAACATTCAAAAAACGCACAAAGCATAAGTCAGCAAAAAAATCACACAACGATCAGTTGCAAAAAGAGAAATGATTCTTAACAGAGCAGTAGAAGGTGGATTCATTGTTTCATCTATAATATTGTTTGTATTTTGCAGTTTGTTTAACAATAATATTAAATTTTAAACAACAATATTTCTGCTAACAATAATAGTAAGAGTGATTGTTGAAACTTCCTACATCCAGTAACAATTGAAGTTTAACCAATGATTATTATTAAGTTAAAAATTAAATGAATCTAATAATCAAGTATTATAACTTGCAGTAACATCAAATTTTATCTCATAATTTTACTGAAATTAAGTATAATAAGTATATCCGGCGATCCAGCTAGTAGTCATAGCCCACTAGATCTCCTTCATCAGTAAGAGAAGGACTGGGCAATGCTACGTCAACTTACATTAACAAGGATGATTTTAAAAGTTTGACACACATTTTGATTATTTAATTAAATGTTTTAAGAAATAATGAAAAAAATTGAAATCTGCTATCGCAAATTTCAAGTTATCATGCGAGAACATTTTTTTTTTTGATGAATTGCTTCTATAGCTCAGTAGGATTACTATAGTGAAAATCTCATGCCTCTGCCCACGCCCTTTGTAATATAGCAAATATAGTTTATGAGATAAAACAATAACCATCTGCGCATGAGCAGTAGATGACTCCATGGGGGTGTCTTTTATAAATCCATAGAATTACTATGGAGAAAAAAAAATTCGAGATTAACGAGAGCTCCAAAACTTTACCAGTCAAGAAAAATTTGGAAATGAAAATTGCCATTTATGCTTTATTCATTGCCAACATGATTTCGAGCTTCAAATGCCGCTGTAACGAAAACAACATGGTGTTCCCACATGATAAAAGCGGTTAACCGCCAATTTGTTATCCACGCATTTTGGGGCTTCAACAATTTGTTGCCTATGCATTTTGAGGCTTCAAAAAACCTTAAACCAAAATAACATTATATTTTCTCATAATAGAAGAAATATCACAGTTACCAAGAAATGGATTCCAGAGTGGCTTATTCTAATTTCATATCATAAATGCTTAGTAATGCTAATTTTGTTGAGGAAATCTTAAAGATACAGTTTCACAACATATTTAATTTTCAGCAACCATTAATTCCCGTGAAATAACTAATCGTCAAAGATAGATAATAAACAATAAATAATTCACATCAAAATTTATTCTAGTTTATAAATGCAGAATTGTTTACTATTATAATAAAAGTCATTATTGTCTAAGATAAGTGACAAATGAAATTATAAATATCTCTAAGGAATTAATATTGGTATGATGGTACACCCTTTTGAAAGAGATGACCTCAGTTTATTTGTTTATTTACTGATTTAATGATAAAGACTACAATTCATATATTCTTGCAAAAAGAAATCTATTGAAAATGAAATCTGATAAGTATAAGAATAATTCAATGTTTCAAGGTAAACTGTGTGGCAACATTCCTATAAAAATACAGGTAAACTCAGCAGTCAAAATGATCCAATCAAACCAAATGTTGCTCCAACACAGTTAACTCTTCATAAATTCACAAAACATTCAAGTATTAAAAAATTTCACAGAATATTCCAATATGTAAAACTGAAAACTGATTGGGTCATTATTTATGAAAAAATTTGTATTTTTTATAGTGAAAAAAATGGATTTTATATTTAGCCTTATAAAAGTTTGAATAGAAAAAAACACCCCAAATCTGTATTTATTAATTGAACTTATATATCTTTTATATATTATTTTAGAAAATCACTATATAAATTGTTAAATTAGGTTTTTAGGGCAATTGACATTACTTAACTGACACTTATAATTTTCAGCTTTCATACATTTATTTTACCAAATCATCCACTTTTTAATCTTACTCTTCACATTTAGATACTTTAAAAAATGGATGTCCAATTTTTGATTAAAACTGATTTTTTAAAAAATTGCTTGCTTATAAAGTTTTGTGTCATATATTTAAGCAATGCAATAAATTTCCAAGAATTACTACCATTATTCAAATGCTGAAAAGTTCAATTATATATGGTTAGCTGTTTAGCACTTCACTTATATGAACTAATAACAAATACATCAGCCACATAAATAATTTTTTAAGTAAATTTTTTGCAATAAAATTTATAATGCACAGAATTCAATAACTTTCTAAATCAAAGTAAAAACACAAAGAATATCAGTGTATTGAGAATTTAAAATTCAGATAATTTATTCCCTGGTAATTAACTTTAAAACTATCAAAAACTGCATTGATGATGCAACACTAGCTGATTAATGTCACTATAAAAAATCACATATAAAAAAATTTGATTATCTTATGATTGATTAAACATGATTACAAAAAAATACTTTTTAATTTTTTCAAGAGAAATTAATATTATGATGATAATTAAAATTATTTGTGATCTTCTTGACATTAACATAATTTAGAAAGTATTCATTTATTTAATACTCGTCAGGAGGAAGAGAGCTAATGTGAATGAAAACTTGCTTTATAAACTAAAATTCAAATTAAATATACCATTTTTTTTTTCAGTTTTTACTACATAGATTAATAAAAACACATTTCTTTAAAATGATGTTTTAATATGTGATTCTCAAACATTTAAAATTGTTTCCTTTGCAATAAGCCATTTGACCACAAAATAATCATGTTACCTTTTATTTTTTTAATAAAAAAATTAAACTGGCAAAAGTGAAAGAAAGAAAGGACACATGCATTTTTCCAAAATATTTAGAATTCTCTCTCAAATCAAATTTAGATATTTAACATCTTAGACAGTGAATATTATGAAATCTCCTTTATTTATTCATTTTTATCACTTAATGTAATTTCACAAAGCTGGAAAGCAACAAAAATATTGTTTTTTAAATTAATGAAAGCATTAATGATGCATATTAAGGATAAATTTGTTGCATTCTTTTTTATTTAATAACTTTGAATACATATTTTTTGTTTAATTTTGAATCTATGTATCGTAAAAAAGACAGCTGAAATAATATTTTTTTAAAAATTTGAATTATTATTAATTTTTTTACTTACATTTTTTTTAAATAATAAAAGGGTTTGCTGTAAAAATGGAGGTAGCTCTAATTATTCATGTTTGCAGAAAACTGGCAGTAGAACTAAGAGCTACCTCTACATTGCAACAAACTAATTAGACTAACAGTTCCATTGCTTGAATTAAGCAAGGACTAACAATTGAAACTGTATCTTTCTGGCACCAAATAAGCAAGTTTTTATTTTACAGCATGATAGAACATGTAGCTCAAGATTTCCTTAATATGAGCTACTTCCTTTTTGCAACAAACTCTTCAATTATGAAAAATTAAAAAGAAATATTAAACTTCAAACAATTAAAACAGTACAAATAATTATTTTACATAATAAATAGGATACATCATATAATTCTAATATATTATGCATAATAAATTATATTTTATGTCATAATGATTTTGATTATTCATTATTAAAACATATTTTAATCATAAAATTTATGCTATGCAACTATTTTAAGGAGCCTCCATGTAGTTTTCTAAAATCCGCAATCATTTCTAGTTCTATTATACTGTTAATACTAGAATTGGAATTTATCATTTAGGTGAAAAAATTACATAGTAAATAAGTAAAGAATTAAAAGAAAAATTATTCACCAAATTTTTTATTTGCCTTTGTATTATTTTAAAAGTTTCACTTTATGAATGAAGATTATGGATACTTTAAGATTATTTGTGCTAAAGTATACAAACAAATAACAACTGCAAGAACTGGTTGTTTCCATAGGCTAACTGTATTATAATAAATCAACAAGAAAGATAAAGTCAAAATAGTGCTTCTCTTATAATGGTAATTATGATGCAATCCTGAATAATCCTAATGCTCGAAAAATTCAAAATTGTGTAATGATTCATCATCATTACTATTCTTTTTTTTACTTTACTTGCCATTTTTTAGAACAACTTATTGACAGATTTTACTCGAATTAGCTATCAGAGATGTTGAAATGTTTTCTGTGAATAAGTAAAAATGTAAAATCAAAATGGCATACTGTTGTTTCTTCAGTAATAATTAACCCCTTAGGTATGGATTTTTTTGAGAAAATATTTGCATGTGGAATGGATATAATTTTTGGTAGCTTGGAGTAGTATGTAAAAGCAGTACATTTTACGTAAGAATTTATTTCTAAAATATTGGTGACATATGTAGTATTAAGATGTCTTCAAGTAATTATAATTGCAAAACGAAAATAAATTAATAACAACAAAATAAAACTAAATGAAATAAATTCAAGATATAACAAAAAAATCAATTACTAATATTTATGCAGAGTGTGATATTTTTCAAAGCAAGTAGGTAAATGCAGTGCTACTTTGTATTGTTTGCGCCGCCACATAGTCTCTTTCCTAATATTATGCTTATAACAAACATGGCACCTTTTTCCAGGGTGTTGCTTGGACTAAGTTGATGGAATGTTCTCAGGAAAAGGTGTCCAATTTTTTGTTGCCAAACGAAATGGTGTATCGCTACTTGACGGACATCCACAATGTTTATAATTTGGCAATGACTATTGCTCCAGCAATTCTTCAGCAATAGCTAAACGAAAGGAAGTAATGCCTACCTTGGTTGTGCAGTTGATTTTAGAATATAAAACGAGAGCATTATAAAAGGCCATACCAATTTGATAAAAAAAAAAATCTTATAACCCTTTACACATTTTCTCATAACTGGGAAGCACGCTAGCAATTTATTGTCAAACGCTGGCAAAGCCTTGTTTATCAACGCCTCCCATATCTTTATTATACTCAAGCACAGATGCCGATTTTATATTTTCGCTATCACCACCTTCATTTTTTCTCCTTTTGCCTGAGTTTATGACATCAACCTTTGAATGTTTTGTGCTAAGTATGTGAACGTCTTTTTTATCTCTACATTTCAAAGCCAATAAACCGTGACTGGATAAAATTTTGTCTTCTCCTTTCTTCAACTTCATTGAAGTAAACACCTTTGGCATATTCTTCCTGTTTTTTCGAACAGTTCCAGCAGCATTCGTGTCCTTTTTTAGTAAGGGCAGAAATAAATGTGGTGATGAATAAAAATTATCCATATACAACATACAACCTTTTTTCAAAATAGGCTGTGGCACATCCATGACTACACTCTCAGTAGCAGGTATATCACTTCCCTGAATTTTATTCTTGCCATCATAAATTTTGAAACAAATACAATAAATAATTAATACTCAATCGACCTTTGAATTTCATTAACGATTCATCAATAGCTACTTCACTATCAGGTAACAAAATTTAATATTTAGGTAATCCACTATATTTCTTTCTTATTCTCTCATCTTTATTTTCCTTTTGTTTATCCGTAAAATGTAGAAAGCTTGAAATATCTAAAAAACCTATCTTGTGGCATAGTGCTGGCAAAAATTGGAGTACTTATTGCATATCTTTTTGACCAATACATGTGCATTTTCGGCTTCATCATTTGCAACATCAAGATTCAAAATACAATATAAGCTTTCATTCCATCAGAACTTACAGGAAACCACCTTTTTTTTCTTGTTGTTACACAATCTTCTTTTTCTATCACTTGTCTGGCATATCTATACATCTCTTCTACTATTAAGTCCCAAAAATCTTCATTCAAGACTTCTTTCAAAACCTCTAAAGGCGTAGGATTACCAAGTAGTCTACGCAGGCTCAAAGGATTAATTCCAGATATTTCAGAAAAACTTTTTATATCGGCTACATTTTCTTCTTTTTTCCAAATCCATTCCTCTGATACTGGTTCACAAGAAGATTCCCTATCACTGCTTGATAGACGTATGGCGCATCTTCGAAACCTTGCTAATATATTAAAATTGTCATCATTTTCTATTTCTACATCGTCTTCATCACCTTCACTTTGTATTTCATTGTAATTGTCAATTTCAGGATCACTAAACAATTCTACTTCAAATTTCTCCAAGTCACTTTCGCTATCACTATCATAAAATATATGCCTTGTTTTTGACATAAAAGGGCACTGTATCGCAAATAATGTTTACCAAAATACTGTGATTGACTATTCTATTATGACTGATACAAGCTAAAATGAAATGAACAGAATTGTGCTTAACCTCAAATAATGTTTTAGACACATCATCCGCTCCTAGAGAAAAAAAGTGAATGATGTATCTCAGACGTCAAATGTACCCAAGAGCTTAAAGATTAATTGATTGAAAAACTATGTCATGTAACATTTCTTACAAATAAACAAAAATAACACCATATGAAAAGAGATGAATTTAATTCGAATTAATATATACATGATAAAATACAATTATTTCTTTTTATGCAAGCCTAATTTCTTCTGTTTCTGTGGATCTGACGGTACTATGGGTTGATACACTTTGGTGACATCAATGAACTCCCCATCAGGATAATCATAATCATGGATGGGAGGAGTCTCTACAGGACCAGTCATCTTAAATGGTATCAAAGCAGGATCCGGCTATAACGGAGAAATCATTTTAAAATATATACAAAATATTCTTACCTTCTTTATTCGATCAATATTAAAATTTCACAATTTTTTTGTCGAAGAGAAATCTTAATGACAGTTAATAACAGTAAATGTTAAAACATCTAAATTTGAATACAAATTAGCACAAAATTTGAGATAAAAAATAAATCATGTACCTGCTCAAATTATCACAAAACAATCATAATGATTGAAGAACATTAATTTTGATGCATACATTTAAACAGAAAACATCAAAAATTATTGGCAGATTTAACAAATAAACTTATAATCAATTATATCCCAATTTTTATTTCCATTCTTTCAACAAACAAAACATTCTTTTTTAAACATTTCTTTACATTTAATTGTTCAACTATAATCAGTAGAAATATAAACTGGACGGTGCACAGAAACTTTAATTATACATGTAGTACCATCAATAGCATTACATGTGTTAATATTGTACACTGTTAAATAACTTTTATTTTAAAGATATTTTTCTAGCATAGAATATTGAAAATTGGCATTTAAAGTTTAATTTCTTTGAGTATATCAATAACTTTTAAATACATAATTATCCTATTCAAAATTATTAATTTTTATTGATTGCTGGCTGATTGTATGAGTGATATAGGAATTTCTTTCCTTCAAAATTATAATTTTAGACAAATACATTTCACTTTTTATTCCAAACTCATCATCTGATGCTGATCTGATTCAAATTAGAAATATGAAATTGATTTAGTTTTTGATAAAAATAAATACAGAGAAAGGGAGGTATTTATATAATAAGACAACTACTCAATTACAAAATAATAAAAGTTCATGTCTAATTAGCATAACTATATTTGAAATATGTAATTAACATGGGAAAATAAGAATATTTGGATTATGTGATCCCTTATGTTGCAGAAGATATATTCTCATAAGTTCTTTCTTGGAAAGAAGGATAATATATTCACCATAAATGAGAAATGTATCAATTCTAATCAATACTCTTATTTGGATTTCCATTTGATGTATTTATTCTCTAAGTTCTTAAAGTTTTTGTTAGTCCATTTTAATGTCGCTAATATTTGTTAAGTACTTATATGATCAATTTCAAGTCATTTATGAAGCGATGTATCATTTATGAATTGAATAGTGTGATTCATTTCAAATAGTGATCTGATCCTTAATTGATATAAATTCAAATGGTGATGAATCAATTGAACTGAATCAATTATTCAAGAGCTTGGACTTCAGTGAACCTTTTTCATTTATATGCCCCTTGCCATGCAGGCTCATTTATTTAAATTGCAATCTCTCCATAAATATTATTGTAATTTCACAAATTAGCGGTAAAAAAAACGACTCTGCATTTTATGAATACATTGTTAGAATTTTCAAAAGTCAAAAAACATACCATAGATTAGAAAACATTTTTCATTTATGCATCTGTTTTAAATAATTTCTCATTTGTGCATTATAGATACATTTCTATATAATATGAAAACAAAAGCAATACTTGGAAAAAAGTTGGAAGGATAAATAATCTCCATTTCTAAAAGCTTTTTTTCTTCAATATACTTTCCTTTTCTGACTTTATTTTACAAAAATAGCAAAAAATATTGATTTTAATAGGAAATGACAAATGTTGCTTTACTCGTTTACGTAAATAATTTCAAATTTACCAATTTGAACTATAGCAAGAGATAAAAATCTGCAGTTTTACTAAATATATATGTATCATTCTATGAACTAGAACAGAATTATAATTATTCATTTTAATAATTTCTAAAGAATGCCTAAATTCTAATTAAGAATCTAATTAGAGTTTAAATGTAATTCGAATTAATATAATTACTCATCACAAATCTAAAATGTTAATTCTAACCTTATCTCTTAGTACAAAATTTGAAACTACGGTTTTCTTTTTTAAAGCAGTGGTGAAAAAAAAATCAGTAATAAAACTTAATTTACAAAAAGAGATTCTTTAAAATTAAAGTAGTAAAGTGTGATTTCAATTTGAATAAAAAATTTTGCTTAATACAAACCTTTCTTTTTTTTTCTTTTTTTTTTTAATGAAGGAATATTTTTTTATAATCCAGTTTGATGAAAATTACTGCAACTCCAGATTTAGAAAAAAATAGTAAAAATTGTTAGTTTAATTAATGATACATCAAATGGATTTAATTAAAATCAATTGTTTTAAAAACTTTAATGAAATATTTTAATGCAAAACTCTTAGGTTATTAATTATATATCTCTAACAATTTTAGCATGATCTCAAATGAAATCATCACCAATAGTAAGGTATAATTTGATTTAGAATAACACTAATGAGTTTATTTGTCCCCAATATATTAGTATTCATTTTAATGCCTTATCACACGGTAAAATACCGTCTGTACGTTTTGTCAGCAGTTTTCCATTTCTACCCTCAAAAACTGGTCAAGCAAGTTTTTTGGCGACAATTTTTTTTAACCAGTTAGAAAATGTCGACGATAGTGACAGATGTATTGTCTACAAATGAAATTCAACCAATCATGTGAAGATTAGAAGTGACATCGCTTTCATTGTTGTTGCAGATGGAAAGTCCTGACGATATTTCACCATGTAATAAGGCCTTTACAAAATCAAAGTTTCAATTTATAGAACACAATGAATTTATGAAATGCATACACTTCAACAATATTCAAAAATATATTATTCTGAGAAGTTTTAATCAAGATCTTCAAAAACGTCATTTAGTGTACAAAGAAATCATTCTAAGTATATTAAAGGCTTCAATAATTTAAAATTTAATTCACTAAACTTACTTGCAAAGCTTCTTCATACAACTGCTGCGAGACTTCCTGCAAAGCATCTAATGCTCTCTCCTGTGCAGCTGAAACTCGCTGTATGGCAGCCATTTCAGCTAAATGCTGCTTTCTCTTGTACACAGCCCAGAGGTACTTTAACTCTGCCCGTTCTTTTAGTTCAGCTTCTGTAAGTATTGCAGGTGGTCGATGACGTTCGCTTAAAAGAATAATAAACTGAAATTAGCCCACTTAAATAACTTATTCTTAAGTTTCAAAATAATATTAAGATGAAATGAATAAAAAAAATTGGTAATATTGTTTGTAAAATATTGACAAAGTGTGTAAAATTTTATGAAATAATCATTGGAGAAATATAATCATGAAAAAAAGGTATCATTTATTTAATCTTGTGAATAAACCAAACTTATTAAAGCTACTAATAGCACTGATATGCAGATCACATCATCAAGTTTTATTACACAGTAAATAATTTTCAATTTATCATAAAATTCAGTTTAAAATATAAAATACAATGCCTAATTTTCTTTACTTCTAAAAAACCATAGTTAATCACTAAAACAGAAGAAACTGTTTTTAGAAGGGGGGAAAAGGAAAATATTTCAAATATTGGTGGACTTAACAATATGTCATTTATTAGAGATGTTGGGAATGACGGAATGACTATCAAATTAGCCATTTCCAAAATAATTTTGTGGCTTTTTGTTAACTATTCATAATTGTTTCAAACCAATTATTTTGAGCTATTATTATCTTTTTTCAAAAAAACTTTAATTATTCTAACACATATTGGTGTCAACTCAACAAAATCAAATTAAATCAACTATTCTTCTATACTTATAATAAAGCTCAATGTGTGTGTGTGTGTGTGTGCGTTGGCGCTCTACAGGAAAGACCGTTGGACCTACAGCTACCAAATTTGGTACATGTATACCTTGGAGGTCCGGAATGTGCACCTCGGAGCCCTTTTTTCGAATTTTTAATTAGAATTTGAATTAATTAAAATTTAAGCGAAATTTCGACGTTTTTCCGCTATAACTTCCGAAAATATTATTGCACAAACATGATTTTTATATCCATTTAAAGATTAAAAAATTAGCTTTCTAATGGTGTCAGTTTTTTAAATTTATAATGTAAACTTCTATTTTTAATGAATTTTTAAAGAAATATTTTAACCATGTTTTTATCACGTGACTGGATAAAATAAAAGAATGCCGGAAGTTCAAAAAAAAATTATCATCGCAAAATAAATCTACAGAAATGGTACTTTCAGCACGTGACTGGATAAAATAAAAGAAGTATAAAATGTGATATTTTCTTTGAAAAATAAATGCAAAGCAAAGGTTTCTACAATCGTTTGCAATATCTATATCATTAACTCAATAAATCTTCTTTATTTACGGTAAACCTGATTGAATTTAGACAGGATATGCATTGAAATCACGACTTAATGGCATATTTATGTAATCGTTTGCAATATCTGTATCATTAATTTAATACTTTTTTTCCCTTTCTCGCTTTCTTTAAAAAAACATATTTAATATTTTGGCAACATAATCGAAATTTTTTTCAATCTTTTGGAAGCATAACCGATGGTTAAAACTGACTGATTTATAAAATTAAAGAATATTATTAGGAAAAGGTGTACTTTTAGAACTTTCCGTACGTCATCTTAAAGAAAATACTAATTTCAGGTCAATCAATGCCCGGAATTACTTCAAGGCTAATGAATATGTGATTTAATTGAAAATTTTAGAACGCTTTACTCATGGCGAACCAGCTGGTCGCCAAAGGCGGCTAGTAAAAAATAATCTAATCATAGGTATTTAATTTACAACTTTAAGCATTTGAACTTTTCCATCAATCACATACTTTTAATTTATCCATGATTTACACCTCAAAAAACTCCTTGCAAATAATGAAAAAACTGAGGCTTTTAGATTTATTTCCATTTCTGTAAACTTTAAAGTATTTTATGTATCGCTCTTATATTGAACAAAATTATGATTATTATACTTCCAAAGCCCCAAAAATTTATTTAATAGAGAAATATCTCGTTTATACAATATCAACTCATTTGAGCTACACTCATGGTGCATTATTGAAGCTAAAATGTGAAGTAACAAGTCAAATTCATGTATGTATTGAATTCCTGGTATTCAACTTAGCAAATGTTATTTGTGTTTTGTGAAGCAATTGAATGTATCCAATATTTTCTTATAAAATTATAAAATAATTTACAATCAAGTATAAATAAGAGTAACTATAATTTAGAACATTACAGTGGTGGTGGCAGTGATGATTTAAATTTTTCTCCAAAGTAACCTATCTTTTTATCTTATGAAGATTCTGGTGATGATATATGAAATAAAACTGATATATCAACAGGTGAAAAGAATTATATTGATTGGAATTGGGTATCTGCTGATAATTATTGAAAAAAAATTACATTCATGGACATACATATCATTGTAAAATAATTGTTAGATAAAAACTGTCATAATAAAAAAAAGGTTTACTGGCATAGATACTTCTGCTAGTTTGCTAAAGAAATGTTTTTCTGTTTATATGAAACATGAATTAACAGTCAATCAATAAATATTAATTTGCTAATATTTCTCACTTTCTTCCTATTTATTATATCGCTCTAACTATGCATACTCTTTTAATAATAGTTCCAAATATTTGTTAACATGTTTCATCATTAAATCATCATAAAGTTACTCAACACATCTTGTCTATAATATATACGAAATGAATGCCATTTAAGTGAGTTAATAATGCTTCAATATTATATTGTCAAAAAGCTTAATAATGCATAGATGAAGGAAGAAATTGGCACACATCTTTGACATTTTTGGAATATGATAGAACTTTCTTTGTTGTCATTGTTTTTTGTAAAACAGATTTCACTAAGAATGAAATAATGACACATTTTAAAAACTTGTATTTATTGATAAAAAGGTAATTCCAATGAAGATTTCTTATGTAAATATATTTAAATTGGATAATTAAAGTACTTTAGGGTTAAATCAAATATGGTACATCACAAAACTATCTTTAAAAGAAAATTTAATTCAAGAAGCAAAGTAATCGAAAAGAAATATTACATTATAAAACTTAAGATATCAGTTGTGTGTAAATTTTAGGGACTTCATAAGCATTTAAAATTTTTAATATAAAATACATTAGAAAGAGAAAAAATTAGAAATTTTATTTTAAAATTCATGATTTTAATTTTTAAAAAATTCAAGTTGATCACCAAATTCTATTATAATGACATACATTGTTTTGATTCCAACATTTTGCAAATATTTGATGAGAAAAAAAATGATTAAGTTATTATATCATAGCAAATAATTTACATGATAATTTTACAACAAAAATATTGTTCATGAATTAAAAATAAACAGTTTGAGATAAAACAATATAATTACAGAAAGAACTAAAATGAAGAATATACAGTCATAAACTAAAGCACCAGCTTTATAAAATGAATTATGATTCAAATTTGCTACTTTCATGAACTTACAAAAATAATTTAATTTATGTATTACTTTGGTCGCATAAGATATATAAGACAATTGCCATATAAAATCATAAAGGCAAGAGAATTTAAGCTCGTAGCTTGAGAAATAGATTTTATTACTTTCTAATATCCAAAAAGCCTAAGGTAGTGAAAAAATTATAAACAAATAAAAATTTGAAATATAAAGTTACAATTCCTATCAATACAAAAGAAAAATGATACTCATACATAAGGAAACATTACTCTCTGTAAATTGAATGTATATATATATATTGAATGAGAAAATATTTACCTATCTCTGATGGCTTTTCTAGGAACTTCTAATTCTGAAATGGGTTTGAACTGTCTAGATACTTTTTCTAATCGTCTAATGTCTCTTTGCAGTCTCCTGATTTTCTTTTCAGCTCTCTCTCTCAATATCTGAGGGTCAATTCTCTTTTTCTTTCTGAGGGGCTCAGCACTAAAATGAAATGAAAAATTAGTAAATGTGTACAAAATGAAAAGGACAAAATGTCTTCATCAAAAAATAAATGTTCATGTTCTGTTCTGTTACCAAAATAGTAAAAAATTAGTAAAGTTGATAATACATTATGCATCATTGCAATCTACCTTATTTACCTTTCTAAGACGATGAGCAAGAGCATAATAATTTTACAAGCTGCATATTTTTAAAACTCTTTATAAAATGAAATGAGATTAACCATTCCCTGATTGCTTTTCTGGGAACTTCTAATACGAAGCAACATTTTCCAATGCTTGGAAATCAGTACTAATTACATCTAAACATTTTTTTTTTTTTCCTTTTTGTAAAAAACTTTTATTGTAATACAGATATTACAAGTACAGTAATCCATTAATTGTGTTAATATATAACAGCAATACTTTGGAGACAAAAATTTCCAGTTTTATACATCTTTCAGCTGGTCTACACGAACTATAAAAATGCATATTTGCGAAATGTAATAAAAAAATTTTCTTTAAAAGTCATTTAGATACTTTACCAACAAAATCCTCCTCTTCTATACATGCAAACACAAACATCTAAGAAGATATACATTTTATAATAACAATGCATAATTACATTACTTTGTGAACTTGATTTGTTTTTCTTATTAAATCTAATGTAACACTATATGTGACTTGGTTCATCATTAGAGTGGAAGCACTAGCAATTTAGAAGCAGAAAAAAAGTAAATGAACAGGTGATGATCAAGAATGTATAAGAAAATACATGGTGATTCAGAAAAAAATCATAGCCTTTGTGTTTGCTACTATCAAGGATTGGTTTATTTGCATAATAATAATGAAAGAATAGTCTCCTTCTGATAATGCTTGCATAATTTCATAGTTATAACTTTTTCTATATTCTTTTTGGTATAATACATTTTACTTCAGAAACAAATATATGACATGGGATTAATAATTATATATATATATATATAAAGTAGAGAATGATTCAAAAAATGTAACAAAACAGATAGGCTTTCATGAGTCATAGGATTTTTGGATTAACATCAAATTGATAAGGATAACTACATTTTAATAATTGATAATGATGAATAATTTTTACATTATATTTTTAAAAAGTTCAAAGCAGGTCTAATATCTTTTATGTAAATATATATGTCTTAAATTTATTTGATGCTGACATCTATACCTATGTTTTTATGGTGAAAGAGCATTTTTCTCCCTCCTTACAACATATATATATATATATATATATATATATATATATATATATAAGTGTAGTGAAGAATAGTATCCCCCCCCAGAGTTTCTCGCCAATATGGCAATCATCCAACAAAACATTTTCTAGAAACCCTTATTCTGTTTTGTTTGCTACTTTTTGCAATAGCTGAGTTGTATATGAACTACAACTATTTTATGAAAAATGTAAAATTAAAAATACAAAAAATATATCAATTGAGGATGTTAATTTTGTTCTTTATTATAATTGATAGTTTTTTTTTACAATAAATAATAAGTACAATTCTGTTTTTTTTAATGTGAATACAAATAGGAAATATTTGTTTTCAATTGTTAGCTGAAATCGTAACTTGCGAAATCGTCTGCATTCTCACATTAAAAGACAGCTGCAATGGAATCGCAGTTCTCGTAATTATTTTGCTGTTGTGACATTAGTTCCATTAATAATTTAAGTAGGCAATTGTGCAAGAATGGATATTGGGTAAATGTATTTTGAATCTGAAGAATGGATAAAGGGTGAGTAAAATATATATATATTTTTAAGAGTTTAAGAAGTTAGGGAAGTATATCTGTTTGTACGAACTGTTCCTGTTATCCACACAGTCCTTGTATTTAATGTGCTAGCGAAGCTACTGAATTCCTGCTCCCATCGGTAGCAATGCTGTAACATTTTTTAAGTTAAAAAATTCTGCTTTGTGCCTCCTTCAAATGTCAACAGGCATCGCATGCTCTAAATTTTAACCTTTACACAACAGACTGCTGCAGCTGGTTTGAAAAACTTCTACACAATTGTTAAGATAAGCAGCAATAGTAATCCTAAAAGTTTAAAAAAAATTAAATGGAAATCTCAATTACAGGATTAAATCTCAAATTAAAATCAAAATTCTAATACTTATCAACTAAGATCATAATTTTAATGCATAAAGTGGTAACTGTAACTGTTTCATAGAAATGTTTGCTTATTTTGTTCGGCATCTTTAATGGCGACTTGGCATCCTTGGTGCAGCAAAGGCCCCACTATTCTTCACTTTTACCATATATATATATATATATGCAGATAAACTAACAATCAGGATTTAAAATAAGGTTATTGTAAATCTGATTACTCAGTTTTTTTAAATCTGATTTTTAATCAGTTTTTATCTAATTGATATATTTTATTAATCAGTTTTTATTAACTGATCAATCTCACTGATTATGTTATAATCAGTGTGATTAATCAGCAATTGCAAAGTTCACAGATGTAGATTGCAGAGTTTACATGAAGGATCTATCTAGGCAGGCTCAAACAATAACTTGAAAATAAATGCTTTACTATTTCTTCACTAAAATTCTATTTCAAGAAATATTTTAGTTATTCATAATCAAATCCATTAATGGGTTACTCTATTTGCAGCTGTATATATTTCCTAGTCAATGGAACATGGTTTTGAATTTTTAAATGTAATTTATGTATATTTAATGAATTAATATGAAGTTTACAGTTACTTTGATAACATTATCAATCAATACCACATAGTTAATTTTATTATAAAAGAAAATCAACAAAATTTTTATTTTTATAGGTTAAAAAAAGTACAAAACTTCTAAAAGAATACATTTAAAGAATTATTTCATGAGTAGAAGTAATAGTGTATAATTTTAGAGTCAATGTAATTTTTAGCAGATGATCAGTGAAAACACTTACCATAATATAGGAGTGAAATTAAAACCTAACCATTGGCTTGAATGGAAACTTCTATTCAAATTATTAAATGCACTTATGCAGGATGAGGTTAACCTAAAACAGAGAATCAAAATAATTGTCCGAGGAAACAATTATAAGAACACAAAGAAACAAATTAATAAATAAAGATGTTTCAAACCCCCTGAATATAAGTTTTAAAGCCCTGTATTCATTCAATAAAATATTTTTTACAAATATCTATGAGAGTCCTACAGAAAATAAAGATCCTTTAATTACACAAATTGAAAAACACAATATTTGTTTTTTGTTTAAATCTATTTTATGCTTGCAACACCTTTCACTTTCTTTATATAATCATCATCTCCACCATTTGTAAGAAAGGGAGTAGGAACACTTCTGATACTTCTTTAAACATTTGCCTAATCTGGTCTCAAGTTTTAAAATTCGTATATTACACACTTCTTCAGTCATTTCATTAAGCCTAATAATTCATTCTCCAATAATGCATTCTCCATAATACATTCTCCAATATAATGCATTACTATAATGCATTCTCCAATAATGCATTCTCCAATTCTTCATCATTTCAAAAAACATTCACCAACCAGAAATTCTTTCAGCTTAGGAAAAAATGGAATTTGTTCTAAAGCAAGGTTCTGACTGTAGGGTTGATCAAAATTTTTCCTCCAAACTTATTTCATAATTCTTGAATAGTAGCAGCACTGTAATGAAGAAGCAATTCCCTAACCAAGTTTTCATCACCTCCTGTTTTGGATGGCTCTCTGTAATTTTCTTAATTTATCAGTCGTAACAATAATTTGCATTGAAGTGTCTTTTAACACGAAATTCATCAAGTATTTTGTTTGAATACAGTTAAATGAACTGGTAACAAAAAGCACAATGTGAGAATATTGAAGTTTGTTATCAAATATAATAAAGATTTAAATGGAGGATGTGATTATATTGAAAAGTGAAGGAAGTTACAGGTATTTAAAAAAATTGTTTTTATTATAAAAATCTTCAACCTAATGATAACTGTAGTAAAGAATTCTAAAACAAATCCATGCAAACATGAATACCCATTCTTATGCAAATTTATACAGTAATATTCAAAAATAAAGCAAAGACTATTTATTATAGGAAAATAAGTAGAATAAAAATTAGAAACTGAAAAGAATATTTTATTAGAGAATTAAAAGCAAATTTTCATATTTTCACTAGTTTCTGCTTTTTATAATGTTATTCATTATAATAGTTATCATGGAATTTGTGAAAGATACCTCTAAATTTTTCTACTGGATAGTACTAAAGATATGGAATTAAAATTTAATTAAATTGAAACAAATATCTGATCATTATGTTTAAACACTATTAAAATAAAACCTTCTAATCAAGAGCATATAAAAATATGAAAATCCTAATCTTTCATTCACTAGGATGCAAGAAAAATTCAGATGCAAGATTGCATCTTTACAAATAAGACAACCAGTCAAGTCAAATTAAATAAAAACTTATAAAAATAAACAAAATAGTCACAATATCAAAAAATAATATTAATTTTCATTTTCAAAAAACTGCTGATTATTTTTTTAACTAACCAGAAAAGCAGACAACCATTCCAAAAAGTTATATAAGATTTCTTGCATCCAAAATATATTTGCAGCAGTATAAATAAATTCTGCAAATTAACCAAGCGAATATGGCACTTATAGATCTACAAATGTATTGTAGGGTATCTTGTTTATAAAAACGCATTTAGGTAAAGTGTCAAGTTTAGAAAAATTAGAGAAAACAGAAAACATAAGAACGTTAAATCGAAGAACAAAAGAGGGTAAAATAAATAAATTAATTGAATTCAGAACATCCATTTCCCCCAGAAAAAGTTTCAAATCCTTGAATTTTTAATTCTTATTTTTTAAAAAACAACAATTAGTCTTAAACAACAGAAGAAAATATTTTCATTCAATTCTTACCCACGAAATGCTGACTGAAGAGAGAACATTTTATTGAATTTTGAAAAAAATGAGAAGAACTATAATAAATATTAATGATTTTCAAGAAATTAAATTTTTTCTGAAGATATTTTTAAAAATGTATACGAGTTTCATCCTCAGAATTACAATAAAAGCTACATATTATTATTATGTCGGAAATCGGCAAATTCAAGGACTTGGATTGTACACAAATCCCATTTCACTTCACTTGTATTTTACATCTGCCGCGAAGTTAATACTAAAGCAGAAACTAAAATTACAAAATTTAAAAGAAAAGTTACAAATGTTCTATTTTTAATCATTAAAAAGTATCCAAAATATTTTTCGAAAATAGTTGTTCATGAAATCTGATAAAAACTGTAATTCTCTGAAAGAAAACTGATTTACTGAACATCTTTTATTAAAAATCTTGTTTAATAGACATCATTATCTGGTAGCGACATCTACTGTGTAACTTTAAAGTTTTAATGTGGAATTTCCAAATTGAATATTTGGGAAGCAGTAATATATCAAAATTCACAGTTAAAGAAAAATTCATTTTGATAAAAAAAATATTATTGTTATTTTTGAAGACGTTTATATTATGTCAGTTTTCTATGTTTATGCAATTTTCAAATAGCATCTTTTCCATCTAAATTTGCAGGTGATTTAATTTATGCTGCCATCTATAGAGAGGAAGGAAAACTAATTTTTTTTTCTTGATTTGCACTGGAAAAAATGATAAAATTTTGAAAATTTAATTAATTTTTTGTTTCCTTTTATAATTTATCCTTTTTTTTTTTTTTTTTTTTACAAATTTGACTTGGGGAAAAAATAACTGGAAATCAGTAAGGAAGCTATTTGTACTCTCAACTAAAATTTGTTACAGAAATAAATCAAAAGTTTTTTTGAAACTTTTAACAGTTAGGATTATTTCATTTAATTTATGAATACAACTTTGTCAAAGATAGAGTTTCTCTTAAAACTTTCTTCATCACTTTTGATAGTTTACTGTTAAAAATGTAATTTAACAAAAAAATACGTCTTACTTTAAAACTTAAGATAAGACTGACTTTAAAATTCCAAAACTAGCCTTTCAATTATGTCAGTTTTATTTCCATGCATTGTTTTAAATATTAACAAGATTGTTTGGAGATCACTTGATTTTAAAATAATTTTTAATCAAGACTATTAAAAAAAGAAAAATCGTTTTCTATTAAAACAAATTTTTTGAAGTTTGTTCATTGTGTATAATAGTTTTGGAGGATTTCATCAATTTCTACGAACTTTTTTTCAGAAATTTTGTGCAGTAGAATTTTGGACTTGAATTATGTGTCTTTCTTTAGTATGGCTTGATTGTGTCAGTTGTTGATATCTATATTTAAAGTTATGTTATACAATTTACTGAAAACGAGTTTGGCTGCTTATCCAAACACCCACCTGTTGTAGCAATTCTGAATAGTATTAATATATTTATCTGTTGCTTTTTTACATTCTCGTATTCAAAGTATAGAAAAAGTATTGTAATCGTCAAAAAAATCGAATTCGATATTTTGACCAACTTCCATGTTCTGGATCTAGCCAAATTCGAAAAAAACATTTTTGAAAAATGTGTACATTTGTCTGTCCACCTGAGACAGAGATAGCTCCAAAACTTGTTGGACTAGACTGCTGAAAATTGGTATACAAATTTTGAATGAAATTTGTAGATTTCTATCAAATTTTGAGAAAATCCGTTCCATCGTTCATTGATACATTGTTTGTCGATCGATACGTTGAAGATATTAAAGGGAATTTTTACGACCCTCTTGCAATTTACTTGTTCAAATTACTTGCTCACAATTCAGATTTCAAAAGTATACAGGAAGCATTTCTGAAAGCTTCACATTATAAGAATTTTGGGATTGATCCCGGTTACATGCAATTAAAAGAGCTGCTCACTACTACAGGGATTTTGTTCCAAATATGATAAACATCTCTGGGCACTCCAAATGATAAATCCTTGCGCAAAATTTGATTGGTCCAACGCTCTTTATTTTGCACTTATCATGCTCACATATAATCTGATGGCCAGACAAATCGATTACCTTTGAATAGATTTCGATAGAAATGCTGTAGGAATTTTCAAATTTTTGTTAAGATCATAAACAAAATTTCATTTTTCTAGCCCTAAACGTTTTTAAGATATCGTGTTCTTAGATCAACAAAATTCAGTTTTTCAGACTCAAGGTGGCTTGCAATGTGGATATTCATTATAATCATGAGTTCAAATTGTTTAATTATAATGCTTTAGGTATAAGAAGATCGCATACCAAATTTTATTCATCTTAAGTTATTATGCTTTCGAATTATGACATGCATGTGATTGTGCAGATTTACAGATGGTCAATCCATTGATGACTTTATTTCAAATTTTGTATGGTATGAATTTTGTTTTGTATTTTTGTGGTAAGACAATGGTATTATATGGAATTAGTATTAGATGATAAGACTACACACCAAATCATTCTTCAGGCTCAAAGCAATTTGAATAACTGTATTTACAGCGATACAAAACTCTAAAAATGTGTTTTTCGGGCTCAGGATGATCTGAAGTGTAGCGATTCGTCAAATTCTCGAAATCAAGTTTTTTGACAACAGCAATATTTTCTCTTGTTTACTTCGTTCATGAAAAAGTGAAATCAATTTAAAAAGGTATTTTTAAAGGTAAATTTAAAAAGGTATTTCATCAGCAAACCATATATTAAATTGTGTCTTTCATGAAAACCAAATTAATTTAAATTGAAACTAAAAAGTAGAAATAATTATTTCCTCAATTTTTATCGAAAATTAAATTTATTTCTGGTTTGCAAAGCAAAAGAAAATCACTTAACAATCCATTTCTCTAAATTTATTTCCAATGTCTTTAAAATTCCAGAAAAAGAAACAATAGATTTCTGGTAACTACAAAAAAGAAAATTTTCTAACGAATAATTAAATTAGAAAAGGTTGTTAGGCAGATGACGTTGTAAAATTGAGAGCAACATTTTCTAAACTTCTGAAACGCGCTATTGTAACAATCTTTTTAGAGAAAAAAAGTAAGAAACATCTCGACAAATAGTATTCGTTTTCTTTTAACGATATTATAAAGTTTTCAGTATATATTGGGAAAATCTGTCAGAATAAGTGTAAAAATAAAATGAAAATCAAATTTATTTCAATTGAAACCAAAAAGTAGAAAGAATTAGTTCCTCATTTTTTATCGAAAATGAAATTTATTTCTTGTTTGAAAAGCAAAAGAAAATCACTTAACAATCTATTGTCTCCAAATTTATTTCCAACGTCTTTAAAATTCCAGGAAAAGAAACAATAGATTTCTGTTGACTACAAAAAAGGAAATTTTCTAACGAATAATTAGAGCTAGAATAGGTTGTTAGGCAGATGACGTTGTAAAATTGAGAGCAATATTTTCTAAACTTTTGAAACGCTTTAGTGAAATAATCATTTAGAAGAAAAGGAGTAAGAAACATCTCGATAAATAGTATTCTTTTTCTTTTAACGATCCTATAAAGTTTTCATCATGTACTGTTGTAGTAAGTGTAAAAATAAAAAAGGCATATTATTAAATATTAAATTTTGAACTTTTTGAGTTAACTTCAGTACTAAAAAATAACGAATTGAAAACCTTTAAAACTTAATACATGAATTAAAAGTTTTAAAACTGAAACATTTTTGATGCACAATTTTTCTATATCGTTAAAAAATATATCAATTAATTCTTTTTTTCTCTGAAGGACTTGTATTAATAATCAATTTACTCTAAACATTGATACATCAAATTAACAACGGCCTTATCACAACTGAATGACTTAATACGAGTTTCTATGAGTTCAACGTTTATAAAAAGTACTTTGAAACTTTATTACTTTCCAAGTTATTTATACAATTATTGGACATTTCATAAAATGACAAATTTAAAATTAATTTCTGCTCAAGTAATAATTATTCAGATAAAACAGTTACTTTAACTACATTATAATCACATCCAGAAATGTTGAATTAAATTTAATATAGCTACATTCATTTCCCTGATTGTTCATCTTGAATCAACTGCCGAACTTTAAAAATTTAACGTATAAACATTAATCAGGTTGAGTTTGAAAAAAGTAATCACCTCAAATTAAATGGCTGAAGCAGTAGTTGTCGATGAAGCGACCACATCACATCATTTAAGCCAATAGTTTTTATATAATCATAACAAATTCCGAATTTTTACCCCAAATTGCTTAGATGTAATATGCATTCTTGATTATCAGGTTCGGGTCACCAATATGCATTTTTGACTCTCGAACTCTGGTTCATTGGGTCCATAACCAGAGAACATAACTCCTAGACAAAAGTGTACACTCTTACCTGGAAGTTGTTATCTAGCTTATGAACTTACCACCACATATTTTTTGAAAAATATGTTTTTTCGTTTCTTTTTAGTTTAAGTATAGTTCGGATTTAGTTCATTTCCTTCTTTTCTATATATATTTTAAAAACATTAATAAAAACGTCGGAAATTTTTACTGGCTCATTTTGTTGGATGTGTGTCCGGAATGGTTACATCGTCGCTTTCCGTCTCTTGATCACAATATTGAATATTATTTTAAATATTTTAAGCACAATTCCTGAATCCTTATGCCTTTTGAGTAGCAAATCCACACGTTTCGAATTAAAATAAAATATCAAATTTAAAAAACAATGAGAAGGGGAAAAACGGATTTAAGGACATCTAAAAGGACAGAAATTACAGTTAAGTAACAAAGAAATCCTGAATTCTTGCCACATATACTTATGTTCGGAACGCAATCATTCAAAATGCTATCTTGGGATTATGAAATGAACAATAATACAAGAGTTCACGACTATACAGAATAGTGAACGCATTATGAATATCTCATGCATGGTGCACTTACAAGGCTGTACATGCCGTCATCGACATAGAGGCCAATTACAACCATTATTATTTTGCGTCCAGGGAAAACTAGAACCTTCTTATTTATGCACTCTCTTCGACACCATAGGATAGTTTCAGTGTAAGATCTCCAAAGCATATTCCTCACAGTTGAATGTATCGCGCTTATATAAACTTGGACAAAGAGGCATAAGTTTATAATTAAAAAAATGTCTCTTTTAATCTGGAAAATTCTTAAATCTCTATATTTTTCGAATTAGTTAACTTCGAAAAAGTGTAAAGGAATATTTTTATTCCCCTAAACGTACATCAGAGTTCTCAGTTTTTATTCTCCGAGCAAAGGTACGTCAGAGAATGAAAAGCAAAAAAAATAAAAAAAGTCCTTGCAGCACAAAAAATATATCTGAAATTTCATGTATTTGATGATGAATGTATGAATTTAAAATGTTTAGTCAGCTCATCAGTGGTATTAAATTTCTTATCCTTGACGTTTAGTGAAACATCATTCTAATAATTAAAAAAAAAAAAATATTTTGCTGATAAATCTTTCCTAAGATGTGTGAGTTGCAGGAAACGTATGCGTTGACAGAACATACAGCAATAAGTCAAGACAAACTTATTTACAAGGACTAAAATAAATAATATCATCTTCTTTACAAACTTCACAAATCCCAATGTAGGAGAAGTAAACACAATAAGCTCCATTCATTCTCACGTGATAAGCTTTAAATTAACAGTGCCAATGTAATTTTAAAATACATTGCATATTGTAAATAGAGGTGAAATAACTTGCAAAAAGTACAAGTAATTATACAAATTATTGCGTTGCACAATTAACTCAAATGCATAAGGAATATAAATGCACTTACAGCGAGGAATTTGCAATTTCAAACTTGCAGATGCAATAAAATATTTCCGCTATTTTATTCCAGACGCATTTTCTTAAGCATAGCTTACAATCTATTACATTTTTTTTTTTTTAAATCCTGGGAAATCTAATACTATAATACGAGGAATGGTTGCCAAGTCGAAAATCGCCCCAGAATTAATAAACTCCGGTAAACTTGGGGGTCTGGGGTTTTTGGCCACGAGGAATCGATTGGCGCCGGTTTTGAAGCGCTACGGTCGAGCAGTTCGGAGTTACAGATAGGATATTTTCAAACTTTATTAGTTCGCCATAATGGCTACTTAAATTTTCAAGCGGTAACGTGCTGCCATCTATAGCCAATATGGCGAACTAATAAAGTTTTATGTTTATACTGTTATAGGTTTATAATATGTTTCTTATGTATGTATATATGTTTGGTTTTTCTAAATAAATTTGTCAAAAATATTGAACTTCAACACACTTCAATCTTTACCTTTACTTTACCTTTGTATAGAATGGTTCCCTTTCCAAACTCTAACTTTGTTTAGAATAGTTTACAATGGTGCACTTTAACCGGTTATCTTTTCACCAATGGTTTCTCAAATTTTCTTATGGCATGTATTGTTTTGATAAATTACAATTGAAAATTTAAATCTTCGAGTTAGCTTCGATACCTGTTTTCTCCGAGTGGAGCTCGGTCACCTGCTGGTGTATTAAAAATTAAAATCTGCTATTAGAACATTATTTTTTTAAAGTCCGACAGAAAAAAATCTTGTCCGTACATGATTCACATTTCGCAATCACCAGCATTTAGAAAAGCGATGGTTCTTTTGACCATCTCAAAAATCAATTGAATTCAACATTTTTTTCTCGAAACCAGATTTTTTTTTTTTTTTTTTGTGAAAAACTAATTTAAGTAGGATTTAAAGAATCAATTTAGGATTAAATAGGATTTAAACAATCAAAAAATCAACAATCTGATTACGAATGCATTGATACTTCTCCTCGCGGTTTTGAGTTCATTCCCATTTTCTTTTCTGTGCGTCTAAAGGCCTTATCACACGGTGAAATTTCGTCAGCACTTTCCCGTTTCTACCCTCAAAAACCGGTCAAGTAAGTTTCATAATTGACAACTTTTTCTAACCAGCTAGAAAATGCCGTCGGAAATATTGTCCGCAAACGAAATTCAACCAATCATGTGAAACTTTGAAGTGACATCACTTTCGTTGTCGTTTGCTAAAGGGAAGTGCCGACGATATTTTGCGTTGTGATAAGGCCTTTAGGGTGATAACTTCTGACGATCCTGTCCTTTAATGGCCAGACAGGAGAATCAGGTATATAGCGAGCGTTTGAATCAAGTTGTAAGTTTTTATTGGAGGTAATTCTCGAAATGTGACAACCTACGTTGTCATTTTCTAATGACTCTAAAAAAGAAAAAGGGTTCCTCAAAAGCGATAAATTGCAATTTTCTTCTCGTGCATTTTGAGGCTTGAAAAATCCTAAACCAAAACAAAATCATGTTCTCACATGCTAAAAAAAGAGTTATTTCTGTAGTTTACTTTTAATGAAATAGAAATAAAATTATAATTGCTTATGATTAACTTATAATTGTCTCTGATAAGGAAATTTCTAAGAAAAATTGTGCAAAATGAATAGTGAGCCTTTTTAATATTAGGCAAAAAATTAATGTAAAATTTCTAAACAAACATGTTTTTAGTCAATAATAATTCAGTTGATCAATTTCTAGAAATAAAGGGAATTTTCAAGGATATTTTTGTTCTTAATTTATCTACTCTAATGCATTTAAAAAAATCTTTCTCTTAATAAAATTTATGTGATTTAACCCTCTTTATATAATATACAGTAATTTTTACAGTACAGTAGAATTTCAGCGAAATATGAATACAGTGACTCCTGGCATATGGAATCACTTTTTTCCCCTTCAAAACTTCATTTATGTTAGCAACTAGAAAAAGATCTTTCATATCTGAATTGTGTGCTTCATTAACTTATATTCTAGAAACCAATAAGATATTTATACAAAATAATAAATTACATCTTGAATTTATTATTTTTATAAGCGATTCCTAATAAATACTTTTACGTCACTGGAAAATTCCCATGTTAAAAACAAATCTTTCTTTAACAATCCAATAATATTTTTAACGCCAAAGATGCCCTAAAAACCTTATGTCAGTTATTTCTCACGTAGACGTTCTTCAACAATTTCTCCGGCATCGATGCTTATTCTAGAGAATTTTATCTTATTTGTTGATTCGAATATTCTTTAATATTCCATCGCTGCCGACGAATATTTTGTCACGTCAGCAAACTTGTGGAAGTTCTTTTCGGAATTGAATAAATAAATAATAAAATAAGCAAAAATTTTTTCTTGAGAAAAAAAAAAAAAAAAAAAAAAAAACTGAGAATTTGATAAAAGTCGGTTTGATGGAATATTAACAAAAATAAAAATGGCAGCACGTAAAAAATTTGAACTATTCAAACGATAAAGCTTTAGATTTCTAATAGATAGAATAGAATTCAGATAGTATGATCACGTTACTTATGAAAGAAGGAATCATTTGAGATGCCAAATTATTCTTCTGATTATTATATAATGTACCGATAAAGCATAAGTATTTGTGATAAAAACACGATCTTCAAAATCTGAAGCAAAATCGTTTAGTTAATCTAAAGCTCAAAAGATGAACTTATTCGTCTGAGATTCATTCCAAAACATTAAATTGCAGGATTCCAGTTTTTAATCTTCGAAGAGATTAGGATTTTAGATCCTATTCCAAGAAATACAAATCAGAACTTTTATTAAAGCTATTTTAAAGGTTACGTTATCAGATACCGTAAGCTTGGCAGCAGTTTTATTGGCATGTTTAGAAACCGGATTTATATGTATAAAAAATAATCGGAATGAAACTCAGATGTAAATTTTTTTAAATGAACTATCTTCTTATTTTCTTATAACAGAAAATACATTTTATAACAGTTTTCATCGATTCTACGATAATTGAGTGGCATATTATTACTATTCCTATAATTGTAGGAAATTTGACTCGAAGTTTATTATTTTTATTTTTTTATTATTATATCCCTGCTATGTAAATATTTATATTACCATTCTAATTCATACATAAATGAATCAAAATTCCATTAGAAACAGAGGTAGAGGGGAATTGATAGTTCAGTTTTTTTAGGGATAAAGGTGGGCTCACAAGAGGCTTACTATTGCCCACTATCATTGCATCTCTGCTGTTGTCCCGCATTGTTAGTGAACAGTTAAGACAACGTGGACAACGTTTCCCGTTGTGATCACTTGGTTTTCCAGAAGTAGGCGTGATCTTCTATTGCTCGTAATAATTAGCCTCGTGCGAACCCACCTTAAAGATCCAAAATTTCAAGAAAGAATTCCCCATGTAAATGTCGTGCAATTTTACTAGGCGTCAAACGCCATCATTTTAGCAATTATTAAATGAAATTTATATCTAAAGAACTAATAAACTAACTGCTCTAACAAAACTACCGTTATATTAAACTGGATAACATTATAATTATATCTTTTTACATACTGCATCTTTTTCATTAATATATCACTGCAGTAGAATTTCGCAGCTTCAATAATATTCACAAAACAGATAAATCTATAACTTTAAATGAGAAATTCTTGAATACATTTAGTCTTATATATATTTTTATTATTTTAAAAATACGTTCTTATATATATTTTCATTTTATGTGTTTCGAAAATGACTCTAATGATTTGGGTTAACTTTTATATTAAAATAAGGTTTTGCTTTTAAAGTTTATCTATATATGTAGCCATTAGGAGATAGCTAGGCCCGAACTCGTGATCTTATGGTTCGTAGCCAGATAACATGTCCACAAGTCTAAAAGTGATCACTCAATAGTGAGGATGTTATCTGGCTTATAAAGCTTTCCACTACATTTAAGTCTTTGAAAAAAGCCTGATTTTATGCATGTATTTTTTTATAACTTACTATTAGAATAAGTATATTCAACTTCGGCTTCGAAGTGTGGTCAGTGTTGTATAATGGCCTAGTACAGCATGAATGGCACGTCTGTTGCGGGTTTTCGGTTCGAGTCGCGCGTTTTGTTTTATTTATTTATTTATTTATACTCGTATATTTCATATTTTTGCTTTTTTAATTTTTCTATATAGGTATTTTTCCAGAAAAAACACGTTTTATACAAAAAAAACCGCATTTTTTAATGACTATTAGAGCTTTTTTCTATATGCCCTCATGCTGACAATATCATTGAGTACCCTCATAGTAAAATTGAGTGTAAGTTCAAAAATATGAGTAATGATAAGATAAATGTAAAATGATTGCTGTAATATGGCAGATTGTTTCGAATAACAAGTTAAATTAAGAGTATTCATGACTTTTTATTTAAATGACCAGTTCATGTATAGGCTAGATTGAATAATATTCAAATGTTATCAGTATATGATTCGTATCTAAATATTTTCACATACACACACACGCACACACACACAAAACTTATCGAGCGAAACTTGATTTTTCAGATATTCTATAAATAAAAGGTTGATCGTAGAATGAGTTTACAATAACAATCAAAGTTTATTAATCACATTTCGATCTCATTCTTAAAAGCAATGGACCATTCTCTTAGAACAATCAGCACACAAAACCCCAATATGTTCACAATATTTTAAGATAAGAGGGAAAGTGTAATGTATTTAGTTAGTGTACGAAAGTAACTGAATGTAAATGCAATCGTTGTTGCATTAAACAACTGATATATTGTTTGGAATAAGAATAATTCCATTTCATATTGATTTCGCAATAAAATTACATTTATATGAAATGATATAATATTATTTTAATTCATTGACGATTCTCCCCATAAAAACAATATTTTAAGAATAAATTGTTCAAAA
This sequence comes from Argiope trifasciata, assembly GCA_026543055.1. NCBI lineage: Eukaryota > Metazoa > Arthropoda > Arachnida > Araneae > Araneidae > Argiope > Argiope trifasciata. The sequence continues at coordinate 238,225 of JAPMOQ010006957.1, forward strand.
CTTGTAAAATGCTAGCTACTCAAGAGACAGTTATTCTAGCTTCATTTTCTTTGCATTTGCTTATCTAATATATATGGCCAGATCATTAAAAAGGTAAAGTAGGAAAGTGCCTTGGGGTCCCACAATTTTAGCAAGCCTCTATACGTTCTCGTCATATCTTGAAAATTATTTAATTTTGTGCTTTTATTTAATTATAAAATCACAATTAAATTTATTCAAATTAAAATGAAGTGTTTAAAATAATTTCGGAACATTACTCTAGTAGCGTTTCAAATTACCTACCCTCTGTAACTAGGGCCGCGGTGGCCTGGTGGTAAAGTTTTGGCTTCGGAATCGAAGGGTTTCAGGTTCGAGACTCGATTCCACCGAAGATCCGTCGTGTGAGGGGGTCTGCTGCGCGTTAAATCTGTCAGGCCAAACGTCCTCCCGCTGGTATGGCGTGGTGTGGAGAGGGGGGTGCCAGTTCAGGTGTCGTCCTCATGATCTGACCGTGGTTCAAAATGACGAGGTCCGTCCCAAAATAGCCCTCGTGTTGCTTTGAAACGGGACGTTAATATAACTAAACTAAACTAAAGTAAACCATCTGTAACTAATTATTACCTTTTATATTAAGCTTGTTCATCAAAACGTAAAATATTCTCTAAAGTGACAGTTACCCTAGCTTCATTCCTTTTGTCTTTGCTTACCTAATATATATGACAAGATTATTAAAAAGGCAAAGTAGTAAAGCGCCTTGGGGCCCTCAATTTTAGGAAACCTCTATAATTTCTTGTGATATCTTTAAAATTATTTAATTTTGTATTTCTATTTAATAATAAAAGTCTCACAATCAAATTTATTAAAATTAAAAGCATTTAAAATAATTTTGGCATTTATAATAATATTCTTCTAGTAGCATTTCAAATTACCTACCATCTGTAACTAACTATTACCTTTTATATTATATAGTTTTATAATATTAAAAAATGTGAAACTTTATAATTTTTTTAAAAAGTTCGATCCTGTTTTGAAACATTATCTACTATTGTGTTATGAGAGGTTTTGGGGTTTTTTTTTGTTACTTTATAGAAATATTTTTAGATTTCAGTGGTCAAATTTTTTTCATAAATGATATACAAAAACCATCCTTTTAGAAAGTGATGTGCAACTAAGCGTTTTACTATTTCAATTTATCAAAATTTGTTATTTGGAACTATTTGTATAAAAATTAAATTAAAATCTCTAAGAAAATGCTATATTTTGACAGTTTAGAGGAGGAAAAGGACCTGAAATTTTCATTGCCTAAGGGTCCCTAGAAGGTTCAATGCGGCCTTCCTACCACCTACCCTAAGGCTTAAGTCTTTAGAAAATAATTTTGAAAACTAGAAAAGAATAGAGAGTCAAAGGAAAGACAAATCAGTTTAACTGGCAAAAATGTGCTCTAAAATAAGAAATTATTTATCATGTGCAAAATAAAGGCAAATGCAATATTCTGTTTAATCCAGCATTGACTTATAAAATAAAAATAATAATAATAAATCGCACATTATAATAACAGAAAACGGGATGGTAGTGCGTTCATTAAAAAATGTTTAAAGTTTCGAAACTTTATCGCTATTAGTTATTTATTCAGAAAATATTTGTTTAAATGATAATTTGAAAATTATTCATGAAATTTAAACTCCGTTCAGTACAAGGATAAATATTGCACTCAATTTCTCTAACTCGACAATCAGTTGATGAAGGAATTATATCTACAATTCTGTGACGTCATGAAAACTATGAAAATATGCGTAGATAATTGCAAAAGTATGCATAATTAAAAATAAAATCTCTTTTTTCTTTATGGATATAAAATTAAGAAAAAAAATGAAATATTCGGTATGACGTTAAAAAAATTGACTCTTAATTTCACATCTACCTTGTCAATTTCTGAAGATAAACCTTTGAACTTGTCAATCATCACAATAATTTTATTTCTATCATGCATATATATCTACAGCTTCTCTGCTAAACCAGCAATTCGTAGAAGAAAATTTAAAGCTACGATTTTGTGACGTCATAAAAGCTTCAAAAACTGTCTATAGGAATGAAACTTTTTTTTTTTTTAATACAAACAAAACATAAAATCTGTGGTGAGAAAAGAAGAAAATATTCTTTCTGACGTAATTTTTTTATTATTATTTTCTCTTGAACCCTAATTTTCACATTCGCCTTGTCAACTTACCGAAGTAACTCTTTGAACTTGTCAATCACCCAGTACTTTCCTCTTCAGGCAGGAAAGAATAGTATTTGTAAGTGCGACAAAAATAATAATAAAAAAGAAATATTAAAAAAAGAACTAATCCTTGCGTGACGTAAATCGCAAAAATCAACGATCCATAGGATTACAACTGTGATGAAGATGAGCCCCACTTATCCGTTTCAAGGACACCCTCAATATTGATTCCTTACAAAATACTTCACACCTGCTCTGACGTTGGAGGAAAATGTATTCACGCTTTCTTTTTAATTTGGATTAGCAAAGCTTCGCCTTTCTGCAATTGTTCTTTTTCTTCGTTCGTTGTCGGAATTCTATCGTAAAATTGCTACGTAATGATTGATGCAAATGCGTTTTTACGTCAATTGCAGGAATCTTACTTGTATTCTTGAACGAATATAAGTAAGAACGTATAAATAATATTAATTAAGAAATTACTGATTGTTTCCATTTAATTATATCAACAACTCTAAAAAAAGTAATGTATTGTTTTTCTTTACAATTCTTGTATATCTGCACAAATTAGGCTTATATTCGTTGTATAGAAAGAAACATAAACATGGATTTGAATCTGCTCTTGCAGATTAATTGAGCAGGATTAATCAACAAGAACAGATTTGCAATTCGAACGGATTCAGGATTAATCAACAAGAACAGACGCTTTTTTAAAGAAAATTTGGATTACAAAGCTTCTCCATTCAGCAATTGTTCTAATTTTTTTTAAGTCTTCGTTCGTTGTCGGAATTCTGTCGTAAAATTGCTACGCGATAATTGATGCAAATGCATTTTTACGTCAATTGCAGGAATCGTACTTGTATTCTTATACGAATATAAGTAAGAACGTATAAATAATATTAATTAAGAAATTACTGATTGTTTCCATTTTATTGTTTCAACAACTCTAAAAAAAGTAATAAATTGCTTTTCTTCACAATTCTAGTATATTTGCACAAATTATGCTCATGTTCGTTGTATAGCAAAGAGACTTAAACATGGATTTGAATCTGCTCTTGCTGATTAATTGAGCAGGATTAATCAGCAAGAACAGACGCTTTCTTTTTAATTTGGATCAGCGAAGCTTTGCCTTTCTGCACTTGTTCTTATTATTTTGTAAGTCTTTGTTGTCGGAATTCTATTGTAAAATTGCTACGTAATGATTGATGCAAATGCATTTTTACTTCAATTCCAGCAATCTTACTTGTATTCTTGTACGAATATAAGTAAGAACGTATATATAATTTCAACTAAGAAATTAGTGAATGTTTCCATTTTATTGTTTCGACAACTCTTTTAAAAAATAATGTCTCATTATTTAATCAATCTTTATTAATTTAATAATAAGATAATTATTAATTTAATAATAATTTATTAATCTTCATTACTTTATTTAATTAATCTTAATTTATCTTTACAATTCTTGTATCTTTGCATAAATTATGCTTATATTCAATGTTAGCAAAGAGACTTAAACATGGATTTGAACTGTTCTTGCTGATTAATTGAGCAGAATTAATAAGCAAAAACAGATTCGTCATTCGAACAGATTCAGTGTCAATCAAAAAGATACGTAACGGGAGACAGTACCTTATCAAATGTAAATGTTGCCATGAGCACATAATTTTGCTTTAGCCTTTTTATCACATACAGCTTTAAAAACTAACATAATACACGAATGCATTATTTTCACTGGACCCCCAAAGAGTAAACATTCAGATATCTGCACCCTCCTTAGTCCAACTCCCATTCCGATCGTTGAATCACAGTGATTGAGTTCAAAATTTGATAAATAACTACAACTTCGGTGGGAGGACCATGAGATTCCTTGGTTTTGCTTGCTATTTTGAGTTATCACATTCACAAACACACAGAAACATAGTCCACCCTTTAAGGGGTTTAATGCAAAATCAGATATATATCGACATTTTCATATAAAGTTTAAAGACTAAAACCCATCCACCTACTTTACAATGTCCTCATAGACAACTGTCCGATACATAGAGAAACAAACCCTAGAACGAATTTGATTCACAACTTCAAATGGATCAGTGGTTTTATTATAAAACTTTAATTCATATTTTATCTATATACTCCATTGAGTTTCTTAGTTATCGTATTCACAAGCACAAGGACTAACAGACAGACTATCTGTATTATTCTAAAGTAGACCTATAATTTTAATGTTGATATTTATATACCAAATTTCCTATTACAAGTTCGTTGCTTTTTTGTATTATAGTACTCCAGATATTTAAATATAATTCCGTTGTCAGTTAGTTAATTAGTTAGGGGGTTTTTTTTGGTACAAGGGCCAGATTTGGCCATGATGCGCCAATAGTATGGTGCAAGTTACTTGTCAAATGATATGGAAAAAATGGCAATTCCTTTATCAAAATGCCAAATACGTTTAGTTATATTAACATCCCATTGTAAAGCAACACGAGCGCTATTTTGAGACGGACCTCATAATTTTGAACCACGGTCAGATGATGAAGACAACAACTGAGCTGGCAACCTCTCTCCTCAACACACCACATCAGGCGGATGACGTTTTGTCCTGGCCAAATTCGTTAATACTTGTAAAACACTTGTACATATTAGCTACATTTGCTTTAAAATTGTTGTGTGTGATTGTCGCTGGTTCCAATTGATACTTCAAAATTCCATGGGAGTAATTTGACATTAACAATAATAATTTTCCAAAATTGATGTTCCCGAAGTCAAAGAAATCTAAAAGTTGGAGATCCATTAAGATCTCAAGATCGAATTTGTTATCGATTACAATATTTCGTTGCAAGAAAAAGAGAATCCAAAGTGTTATTCCATTGAAAAAAATTTCTAAGATTTTCCATAAATATTAATAGTTAAAACGTCTTCGAAATTGATTAGAACCTTTATGCTATTCAACCAAATATTCCCTGTACGCATACATAAAAATCTCATAAAAGAATTTAGAATAACCTGCATATTCCAGTCATGCTGTGCTACCGTTCTTCGATGATACCGCAATTTCTACTTTTTTTTTTCACCTACAACTACAGAAATCATTACCTGAGGAAAACGATTTATCATTTTACATTACTCAGGGAAATGATTTTAAATTTTGCAGAGGAAAAAAATAAAACGAAAAATATCAAAAATCATTCCAATTCAGAAATCGGATCGCCATATTATTTTTATTTCTAACTACAAAATATTTTTAAAAAATCATACTCATTATAAAGCTCACATGAATAGTTATGTTTAATATTTTTAATTATTATAATCATATAAATGCATTTTTTCATTGATATGATTTTTAGCGATCTCCTAGGTATAAGCAATAATTAAAAACAAATGTTTATAATATTTAGAAATACTATAATAATTAGTAGCAATTATTAATAATATATAAATATTCCATCCAAGACTGACGGAATCTTAGTATTACAAAAAAAATTACTGAAAAAAGAGCTGTCTAGAAAGGATTACCTATATACAGGACAATTCTAAAAGAATCATTGATTTTTGAATTAATGTAATTTTAAAAAACACCAATTACATTTTTCAGCAACAATCAAGAGAAAAAATATACATTATATTTTACTCTGTATTGACTCTTTGATGTGAATTATTTTTATGTATTAGTCAATGCATTCTCATACTAAGCTATAAAATGAAAGTGAAGATTAATTGATTGATTGCTGTGCAAAGTATAATTTAAATGTTTTGCCACCACAAGTTTCAAAATCTTATTTTCTGCTATTTCTTAACGTGTGATTACTTAAAAGACACAGTTTACACCCAGCTACTTGGAAGAGCTCCAGAGTAGTATTTTTAATGAATGCAGACGATATTTCCCAACATTTCTAGAAGAAATTGGACTATTATAGAGATGTATCTTGTGCAATGAAAAACAGAGACACAGAACCATTCTCCTGTTTAAATAAAATTTGAAATTTTTTTCCTTTAATTAAAGATATAATTTATTTTTATAATGGCAAATATTTTCAAATGTAAGAAATTAAAATTCCATTTAATCATCTGCTATTTCTGGTTCGTATACAGTGTTACGAAATGGAATTTATATTTACATTTTTATTACAACTATTTTCAAATACACAATTCTGATTGACTCATTTTTTCCAGATTATTTTGTCAGATCTATAATTTTGATGAATGAACTACAAGCCTAATTTTAACTATCACTTTTTCCTTGCATCTTCGAATTGCCATCATAGACAAAACAATCATGCCAAAAAAAAAAAAAAAAAATCGAAAAAAAGAAAATGGTGAAAAATGACGTATTAAATGCTTTATAATTCATCGATTACTCAAATATGGCGACATCTGGAATTCTAATTTTTTTCAAATTATCTCAAATAATTATGATGAGTGTAAACTACCATATTTCGTAAGTGTGACATATGGTATAAACATTAATTCCATCTTTTTTGTGTGTGTGTATTTAGGAATGCCATGAACACATTACTAGTTTCTATTTTCCCCATCATGGTGTTTATTTATTTAATTTTTTTCGAATGAATTTTTCAGGGATAAATATTTTTTAAAATAAAAGATAATCAGATATATGTCTCAATAAACCCAACTCTCAAATTTGTTTGATAAAAGTTAAGACCTGTTTATTTAATTAATATAATAATATTTTGTGCAAAAAAGAAATGGCTAGTATGCAATTGCAGAGAACAATAAAAATATAACAGAATTCAACATTCTCCTGCGGTTAAATCACACGACAATTTGATTGAACCTCATTTTTCAATACATACAATGACTAAGCAATGTTATCTCTTGCAAACAAATAGATTAAGTATCTTTTTCTCCAAAATCGTTTGGAACAGATTTGATGTTTGTGTGAATCGTCTGCCCTGATAAAAAAAGAAAAAAAAAATGAAGTCATACTATTTCATTCTGATAGGTTAATCAAACCAAAATAATTCCAATTTATTTATGAATGTGCTTTCTATAATGCAATTTTATGATAATTTTTCCAAGAAAAAAATCACATCATGAGTATGGAAAATATGTAAACCCATGTAGGATATCATATACGCACAAATATAAAGAAATATGCTAGTATAACGCACGTAAATACAAAATTTGAATTCTTAAAAATTTTAGAACACAACACTAATTAATTTTTGCCAAATGAGTGCATTATTTAAGACAGAAACAAATTTCTTCAATTTCCACTTCAGTAAGAAAATTATGCTTAATTCTCAATAACAGCCTCTTTTATATGGCAAATGTTTAATGAAAACCAATCCCAAACCTCTATCATCCAATCTCGAAACAGATACCATCAGATAACTTTAGCTATATGCGTTCTCATAACATACTAACTTAATATAATTTAAACAGCATATGAGAAGTAAAGAAATAAAAGTTTTTTTTTTAACTGTAGCTTGAGACTGCTTGGCCAGTCTAGCGGTTAGAAAGAGTCTGCAGACCTGCAAAAGAGTGACGGCTAAGTTAACATTTTCTGTCATAATGCCATTCTTAAAAACTAGAACGTGACGATATAAATTAGATAGATAGCAACTATATTTATTTATTTTACTACTGTTTTTAATACTATTATTTCATAAAATATATGAGTCTTCGATTCACAAATGGATAATTTGGAAGCATAAATTCTAAAAATATTTATGTTGAAAAAAAAAAAAAAAAAAAAAAAGGAAAAGAAAACGATTTTTATCATTATATATAATGCTGTTTTTTTTTGTGGCAACAAACTATTTCTCCGAAATACAAATACTGAAATATTAAATTTTATCATCATTCAGCAGCAACTGTTACGAATTCAATTAATAAAGGAGAGAGTATATTTCTTAGCAAAACAATAACGCTTAAAAATGCGATGATTTTTATTTCCTTAAATTTTTGGTAAGTAGCTTACTTAGTAACTGTAATATAAAGAATGTTAGTAAGGTAAATTTTTAAACTAAAACAAGACAAGAATAATTTAACCCGTAAATAAATTCAAGAAATTTTGAAACAATTTAAAGAAAAGGTAAGATTTTTTTCTCATTATTCTGTAATTAAAAATATATTAAAGCATCAGAAAAATCTGTCATACAATACATATTTAGTTAAAACGAAGTTTTAACCAAATGATCGTTTTATCACTATTTTAGATATTTCCAGAGTCCCCCTCTTTCTTATAATTTAAAAAGGACACAGCTTTGTTTGGATGGCGAAACTTTTTTTTTAAATGTTTGAATACACTTTGCGAATATGTCGGCATTTAACTTCATCCAAATAAGATTTTGAAAATATATTTTCATCTGTAAACAAAATATCCCTTTTCTTTTAACTAACATAAAAAATTTAGTTTAGAAGCTACCATTTGCAACAACACTAGTTAAGATTGCAATCGATCGAACACGAATGCTGTTTTAAATTTAGAAAATAGGGAATCAAATTAGAAAGTGTAAAATCTGAATACAATAGTTTCGGAAGTTGCAATATCAAAACATTACAAAGACTACGTAATAATCTTTACAAATTATAAAGTTATTTAATTCTAAGATTAACGTTAGATTATTTTAATAATACATAAGTTTTCATGAAGTACTACCATTAGTTTAGCATCAAATACATATATCATCAACATTGTTTTGTTAAAATATTAACTGAAAGCTTATTTTTTTTTTAAATTCGAAGTACTGTTCATAAAAAATAATATTTTTTTATCATATATAACATTTTTTATCAATACCTTATTTTCATAAAAAAAAATCTTCAAGCATTACCGCTCCATTAAAAAATCGTTTTTGTTCTGAAAAATAAGTAAAAAATAATTTAGAATTAAAAACTATTATTGAAAAATAAAATCTATTTAACTTAGTTACATTTTGTTTCAATAACAGAAATAAATTATTACTTTTTATGTTTTCAACACAAAATATTTTCAAATAAATTACTTTTGGCTGATAACGAAATAAAAAGATCACACGATATTTGCATAAAATAAGGTTTTGAAATTTTAATAATTATTTTGTTAATATTTTCAAAAACAATTTAACTTTTTTGTTTAAAATAATTTTTATCGTTAAATACTGTTCTATTAAATGGTAACGCGAAACAAATTACTGCTTTTAATGTGGGGAAATATCTTTGTATGAAACCAAAACAAACTTATCTACGAGCAATATTTACTGGGAGAAATCAAGCAATTGCTTTTCATCGGTGAAACGGATTCTGAGAGAAAATTGTACCGAAACCGTCAATTCGTGTTTTGATCCGAGCGCGTTTGAAAAATATCCCGTCATGCAGTTCTGCCGCAGTCTCCGGACCATTCACAGACCACGTGCCCGGCGGCATACAGAGGCGTGGCTCAGCAAGGACGTCAACCAATCATGCTGCCGGCAACTCACCTGATCATGGAACGATGCAATGTAGCGGATATGGGCCAATCTAATACAGCGGAGGGAGTAGCGGTATAAACATCTTTTAATTAAACATTTTCTTTTGCCTTAATTATGAAAAATTAATGATTAAGGAAATTTTATATGAATTTATATCCATAGCGTAAATATTGTATTCATCTGGATGAAAATAAACTTTCCTTATTGGAAATGTCAAGACCTGGAGTGGAGAGTATATGATATGATTGTGACGTACTTCCTCCTTTACGGCTGAGGAAAAAGGCTAAGTGTGCTTAAGGCCATCTACACGTTTTAAAAACCAGCTAACTCGAACGTAATGGAACGCCCAAGGCGATTATCTTACGCGGGATTGGTGAAGCCACCTCAACAAAAATCACGCAGAATATCCGACGCTGGTCAGAGTGGAATTATTTCTCACCCAGCTTGTATGACATTTAAGAGCGGTGCAACTTCTGATTCTGAAACAGTGCCCGCAATGATGCACGACTCCAGGTACGAAATGAATAACCTGAACAGACCGACACGTCGTACTAGCCGGCCCAGCCGAGATGATAGTTTTACATGTTCCCAGCAATCAGTCCTTAGCGCTATGGACAGATTTGTGAAAGCCGTGAACAACATGGATTCCACTGTGTTGGTGCCTTCTCGTCTTCAAGACATGGATGTTAGCAACGGAAACAGTAAGTTTTCCAAATGCTTGCCTGCTGGCCTTAATAATGTTGATGTATATAGATTCTACAATATGCTTAAAGATGTGAAAAATGAATTGTTATGGGGTCCCACATCTACCGTTGAATCCAACCCCGTCCTACCCAGCAGCGGTAGATCCTCCCCAAGTAGCACTCGAGTAATGAAGCACATTCGTCAGCCATCTGATGATAGTTTGGGCAGCACAGGTTTCCCTTCAGACCAGGAGACAGACAGTGATATCGAAAGTGTTGTGACAGATAGGGACAGCATGGACGAACATTCCACTACTATGCCTTCTGATAATCACCTAGCCAATGCTTTCCGACATCATTTACTGGGACTGCATACAATTTTGCATGAACTTGCTGATTCTGCAGACTATTTGTCTTCCAGGTATCAGGAAGAAATAGAAACTTTATCTTCATAACCAATGCATAACTGTAAATTTGTAAAGAACCTTTTTTTTCCTTCTGTTTTTGGAGCGAATATTTTGCAGGTAGGAGCTAACTCCTCAGTCAGTTCTTTGTGGTATAGTTCTCTTTTGTTGTTAATAGGAACTTGAAACAAAGTTCTCGCTGAACTGTGATCGACTCCAAAATATATATATATATAAAAAAAAAAACATCTTTGTGTCGAACTCTATAGTTTTCCAGGAAAGACTTGCAACCCCAGTCCGCATAATCCTGTAAAGAACAAAGCTTTATTTTTCCAGTTTAAAAGTACTGATTTATGCTTCTTATATGTATAAAAAAAACTGCACAGTTTTTTTCCCTACAAAATAAGAGAAATAGCTTGACAGAAAGTGTTTAAAATTGCCATCGCAAATGCCTGTTATATATCGAGCAAAAACCCGGTGTGGAAAAAAATAAAACTGAAATTTATTTTATTTCTAATAATTTAAATATTGTTTATTTTATGTTGACTGATAATCTTCAAGATATCTGCTTGATGATTTAGGCCTTAGTTTATATTTTATAAATTGAATTATATAAATTTTATTAGTCATTATTTATTTTCATATCTTAATATTCACAATAAATCAATATAATCAATAAGTTATTTGAAATCAGAGAAATTTTCCTGCAAATTGCTCTAAATTGAAATCCTAGTCTTGCTTGCCTTATAAATATTTACATTCCTAGCTTTTTCATACATGTATGTTCAGTAGTATATTTATTTTTGATTATGTAGTATGTATTTGTTTTTAAGATGTTTATATTTCTGCAGCTGGCTTATTCTGCTCATTTAACTTGTTTCATACAATAGTAAACTTATGGGCATTATCAATTTCAGTTATGTTTTATATTCAGTTGTAAAAGTGCATTTCATAACTTGATTTGCACTTTTCAATGGCAGTCATTGTGAAATTTTAAACATCTAAAATTGTCATATCTAAAACTTAACAAGAACAGCATTGTTCAGATGCATAGATACGAGTGTGAATTCGATTTACATTCTTAGTTTGCATTAGTTTAAGCGTTTTTAGAATTTTTTTTACTGATTTTTAAAAAAATCATTTTGTGTGTTTAAAGTTTATTGAATAGGTTCAAATTATAATATTTAGATTAAAATAAGTGTTAATTTGAAAAAATGAAATATTTTTTCAGAAAGATTTATTTTAGATGTTTTTAAATTTTTAACTAATGTCCAAAATTATTCATATTTAATGTAATTACTCTAATTATTACTAATCCTTTGTATTTTAAATCTCGTTTAAAGTTATGCTCATATTTCATAGAACTACTAACTTCATGCATTGTGAGTTGAGTTTACTACTAAGGTTAAATACAGAATTTTTTTTTTTTTTTAACAGCTGCAAAATTTTTGTGTAAATTGGACTGATACAAACAAATTTTGTACTTGGCGTTATTTTTAAGTATATTAATAGTATGGAATTTGTTATATTATGACGTATCAACTTTTAAGTGCAATATTTATGATTTTCAGATTTTAAACTAATATTTATCTTTTTAAAAGAAAATCATCAAAATTTAACTTTCTAGAAATTCTATAAAATGCATTTATTATTCTGTTGAACTAAACTAGTTTCTATTTCGAATTGTTTTGAACTTTTCAGTATGTAATGAATATAGAACTAATTTATTGAACAGTGTGACATGCTGATTGCATATCTACCAAGTATTCATTGGATCAAGCACTAAATGTCACTCAACCAAGGTATTAAAACTGCCATCTCACTTACTAAAACTACTTAGTGTAATGAGAAATTATATTTAAGCTTTAGAACATTGCATGCCAAACATCATCAACCAAAGATCATGATTCTACATACTGAAATGTTGTTAGTATTTAAAGGATGTTTGTATATCTGATAATCTAACTAATAAACTGAACCTGTTGATAAAAAAAATGTGCATTTTAGTTCTTGTGTTCTTTTATTTCTATGTTTGTTTTTTATGTTTTGAGAAATGGAAAATTAACATTTAGAAATAGATTCTTTATTCTCTCTGAATACAATGTTTTTTGTTTACTAAATATTTTTTAAAATCTTTTTTTTTTTTTTTTTTTTCCCTTTTATTTCCTCCCCTTTTTTTCAGCATTAAACTTCTTAATTTTAAAAACTCTGAACCAATTTTATTTTGTTATATTGACTTTTCAGCCAAGAAAACCAGACATTGTAGGGTTTTTTTTTTTTTTTTTTCCCCATTTACCATTTTGGTAAATATGAAACAAATTATCAGTTTGAGATTTCTATCTTGCTAGATAAATTCTACACTTGTTTGAAACCTTTAAAAAAAGTAGTTTTATTGATAAATATCACACTAATAATAATTTTTTTTCATTTTATTCATAATAATTTCTAATGAGGAGTATGATTTTAATTGAATTCATGAAGTTTTTCCTACTATGATTTCATGTTAATTTACAAATATATGTAATTCTTAACTTTTTTTTGGTAGCATTTTCTGTAAAAATGTTTGAATTAATATTTTAATATGTAGAATTCTTAGAATTAAAGCATTATTTCCTGTTAATTTTCTAGGGTGATATGAATTAAATGCCTTTACAGGTCAAATGTTGAATTTTATGGTAATTTTTAGAATAAATTCTAGCTATCCTAAACTTATTATCCACCTCTTTATCCTAGTTAAGAATTAATCATGAAAACATAACTATTTTTCAGCATATCTATTTTGGAACTTGAATTTAAGTGTAAAAAAGTAAATATTTGCATTTTTCTTATCGTCAACATTTTAATATTACTGGGTATAAATACGAATGCAACATTTAAAATTATTTAGTGTGTTCTGAACTCCTTTATTTAAATTTAATATATGAAATACAAAATACAGCGTGTTCAGCTGATATATAAAAGTCCTGGAATAATTTTAAGGTTAGTAATTAAAATGAAATGAATATATTCTTTTAATTTTAAATTCTCTATTAAAATAAATAGTTCTTTGCCAATTTTAGTTGAATTTCTTCACATTGGTAATGTCCAAAGTATAAATATTTTCTATTGAGAATTATCCTTAACGTTTGTGGTTCAGAATTGTGCTTTCTGTTCTTTTATGACTCAAGTTGAATTGCATTTAATTGACATCAAGCATTTAATTGACAAATTAAATTGGATGTATCTGCACACTTGGACTCTTAATTTATTTAGTCTTGATTTCAGAGTTATTATAACAATATTCATTACAAAACAGGTTATTTCTAGAAATCTTATTTTTATTAATCAAGCCAATAAAATTATTTGGTTAGCCTAATATCACAGGATATATTTTCTCAACCATAATTAATCTAGGATTAGTATTTGCTTTTTTTTTTCATATGACTATACTAATTTGTTTAAAGACAATTTTTTCTATTGTTGTATAAATGCTGGTCATGATTCACTTTTTTAAAAGAATATATCGTGTAATTATCAGACTTTTGGAAAGTTCTTAATTCAATGAAATCATTTAAAAATGGGGCTTAGAAAAATATATGCATATAGTATGAATGAAAAATATAATAAATATAAACTTTTACATTTTGTCATAATAATAGTCAAGCTATAAGGAATTTCAAATGGTAAAGTGAAGATTTAATGGCCTAAATTTAATTAACTGAGCAAATATAGTTGATCGAAAAAAAATTGATGATTGATGCAACTTTTACTAAGAATTTTGCTCTAACTAATGTGGGATAAGCATAAATAATTTATATTTATGTATTTCTGCACAAATATTAGTGTACTATCTTAGTTTAAATATTATTGATAATACTATTCAGAATATTACAACTCTTCTGCCCCAATTATTTGATTAAATTGAGAATTTATTGCATTGATAGCCTTCTTTTATCAATTTTTTTATCATTGATCCAGATCAAGTGCTATATAGAATCTAGAGATATTAAGTGGTCCCTATTCGAAATTTCAAGCTGTATCCCTAAATGATTCTAGTTTACTTTCAAAACAAATTAATGAAATTAATCTTTGAAAAAAATACCAAAAAAATCCTTAGTTTGAAATCTTTTCTAGTCAGTTTAGAAATATTTCCTATACGGTATAGTTAGTGTTAGCTAAAAATCCTGAAGATTCATACTTTTCTAGCACAGAAGATACAAAGTAGTAAAGTTATATATGGCAAACAAGATGCCATTTTAAACAAAAATGCTTAAATCATTATGTCAAAATTTTAAACAAATTAGTTTCCATAAATGAAATATCTTCTAATTAATTAATTTTTTTTAATAAGTTTTAGCAGTTTTTAGTCAAATCAAAATTTGATATGCTGGAAATTAAGGGGAAAAAATAATATGTGGGAAATAATAGGAAATTTTTCATATCTAATTTGCATGTGAATAGTAGAGGAAGAATTTAAGTGTTTATTTTATTAATTTTTTCTTAAATTTTTTTAATTAATGTATGTATATATATTTTTTTAAAATAAGATGATTGCCAGCCAAGAGTCCCTCCCCACACACTTTCACTTTATTTATTTTAATTTTTATGGAAATACATAAATAGAATATAAATTAGCAGAGCAAAGAATATATAGTCCATTAGCAATATGACCCTGTACTCAATAAAAATATCAATAATTCTTTTGTCCCATTTCCCTAACTGTGACTAGAGACGAATGAGTTCAAAGTGGGGGAAACTTCCGTTGCTGCAGCAACAATTTATAAAAATAGTTTTTCGCCGCTGGCCTGTTGCCATCCTTTTCGCCCAGTAGAAGATTTCATTTTTTTAAAGCAAGCCGGGAGGATGCTCGTCAGTTGCATGACGAAAATTCCGTTTACTAAACCATCTAGAAAGTTTATTCTAGTTTATTAAAATCGATTGTTCTAATTGAGTGCCAAACAGTTTTGATATAGCTATAATTTTGCATGAGTAAAATGCTTCAAGAAGATTAAATACGGAACAGTGGGGCGTTAAAAAATTTTTTTAATCAGATTTTTTTCACCTTCTAAACCATGCCATTTGCGATCGGCTCATACGTTTAACATATTGGCAATCTGGCCATTAAATTATTAAAATTGGCTATGTAGGTTATTTTAAAAAGTACATTTAAAACAACATTAAAGATAAATTAGTTATAGAAACAAAATGAAAATGAAAGAGTGTTAAAAAAAATCGGTACAAAATGTTTATAACTTATAATCAAAGAATGAAAAGATTCAATTATTTCAATGCTCAATTTTATTCAATTACTTCAATGCTCAATTTTATTCAATTATTTCAATGCCCAATTTTATTCAATTATTTCAATGCTCAATTTTATTCAATTATTTCAATGCCCAATTTTATTATTTCAATGCTCAATTAAATAATTTCTAACCTGCTCAAAGGATTTTCGTTGTTAAAAAAGCATGTGGTTAAAAGATTTGATGCTTGCATTTCATAACTGCCTTGATTTGAAAAAAAAAAAAAAAATGTCAAAATTGAAGGTTGAATGATACAGCTTTAAAACAATATCATTTATGAAGATGATGACACGCAAATTATCTTTGCACGATAATCTATTAATTAATTTAAATATATTCGTTTGATTTTTAAAAAATCCAATCAAAACAACACCTAAAAAATTCCAAATGCATATTATCACCCTTTAGAATATATATTCAGTTTAATATACTTTATTACAAATATGGTAAACTAACATGTGTGAAGTGCAACAAAAGCTTCATTAAGGCAGGGACAGTTGTTCCCGGGGCCCACATCAAAGGGAGACCCCCTCCCAAATCGAATATAAAATTTATTTTAAATTTCCTTCTTTAAGTAAATTTTTTACAACAATAGCAGTGAAGTCGGTCCGTATGAGCAATAGAATGCAAAATATTATTAATTGTGAAAAATCGTGGAATAATTTTGCAATATTTGAGCATGTAAAATTTAGGGTTTAATTTTAGTATTTAAGTATCTTAAATCCATTTACATCCGATTTATTTAACGTATGATACAATTCTATAATAAATCCAATTAGTTCTATATATATATATATATATATATATATATATATATATATATATTGTTTTAAAAGTTAACTTAAACTGAATTAGGTTCTTAATTTTTAGCTCAATTTAGCCCATATTAACATCATTCTAAAAATTTTCTCTTTTTTCCTGATCCTATTCCACGTTAATTAATTCAAGAAATGCTTTGTAAAAATGTTTAGTCTGCGAATTCCACGGTGAGATTGTTTGAAAAAAGTTTCTGACTTAAACAAATAGCTTTATAAAAAGATCTCTGTGTTTCCCCTGCTTTGAAAATCACATGTTCAGAAATACCCATGAGAAAGTTAATAATCTATAGGTACTGTAAACAAGATTTTCCCTATCAAAATAAGCTATTTAAGACTATGATTAAAATGTTCGAGAGCTTTCCCTTTTTTCTAGTCCTTTAATTCTGTTTGTTTGTGTGTGTTCGTCGCTCCTGCTGTACATAGACATGCCTGCTTTTCTGTGATGAAATAAAACGACGTAACAGCATAAAATGTCGTATCAATGTCATCAAACTGCAATTTATGTATCGTTTTGCTCTGTACAAAAATTCTACTGAATATTAACACATTTTTCATTTCAGATCGTTATTGCCATTTTTCTTTTCGCAATTTCTAAATAAACCAATTTTTTTTTAAACAACAACCTATCATGAAGCACATTCAGATATCGAAATATTTTCTGACGTAGAAACATCATTAATCGGAATAAGTTATGTAAGTTTCTGTAAGGTTCCAATCAGCCATATTTCAATTATTGAAATATTATTTTACAATAAAGATTATAATTTTTTCATCGATTATTTAAAAAAATATTGCAATGGTCTGCCAAATATTTCAGACTTATTAATTTTTTAATCGTTTATATCAATGCTATGAAATAATTTTTTTTTACCAGTGTTTAAGAAAATTACAGTATTGTTCTAAATATTTCAGATTTATTAATTTTTTAATCAATTATTAATTTTTTTATAAAATGAAACTTATACCAGACGTGATAAATTTTTTTTCAAGTTCTTATAATAAGATGAGGGAGTTTTTTTTTCTTTTTTTTTTTACCTTGGCAACATTTGTTTTTGATTTTTTATTAAAAAATTATTTCGAATAATTCATCTTTTATTATTTAAATGTTTAACTGTTTAGAATGCTTATTTGGTTGCTAATATTTTACTTTTATAAATAAATTAAATATTTTTTTTTGAAAAAATAATCTTTAAATAAAAGTTATTTTAATAATCTAAAAAAGTTTTATTATTTGCATCATTTGCACATTTAAATATGAGCACATTTTGGAACGGACCTTCAATGTTGAACTGAGAACAAGTGAAGAAGATAATACTTGAACTTAACACCTCATTATCCAGATTTTCACATATTATTAACACAAGTATGTGTCACACATATGGTAGGCACCAGGTTTATAAACATAGGAGAACTCCGAGAGAATTAAATCTCAAACCCATGTCCCTCTAATGCCAAGTGTATGATGCTAAGAAGCCCAATGCAATTCTTCGTATCATTAGAAAAAACATTTTATTGAATTAAAATCGTTTGCAAATTTGACATCTCTAATAGTTTTGATTGGCCTAATAAAAAATATTTTGAAAAGATATATTTTAATTCTAAAGTTGCTATTTCAGATTTTAATTAGCAATTAATTTATGAGACAATGTGATCTTGTTTTATTTTTTTAAGAAAAAATAATTAGATGTATTGATTTTTATGAAAATTTTATATATTTTCGAGTATCCGAATTTTTTTCTACACATATTATTATTAAACATCAAGCAGGCATCATTTTTTGTCGATATAATTTGGAAGCTAGTTTTATTATTTTTTATGCTAGTTTATTATTTTATAGTTTTATTATAATAATTTGAAGTGGCACAAAAACTTTGAGTGCATGCATTTCCTATCTGCTCTTATTTTTCTGAAGGGCCGCGGCGGCCTGGTAGTAAAGTCTCGGCTTCGGAACCGAAGGGTTTCAGGTTCGAGACTCGATTCCACCGAAGAACCGTCGTGTGAGGGGGTCTCTTGCACGTTAAATCTGTCAGGCCAAACGTCCTCCCGCTGGTGTGGCGTGGTGTCGTCCTCGTCATCTGACAGTGGTTGAAAATTACGAGGTCCGTCCCAAAATAGCCCAAGGGTTGCTTTGAAACGGAACGTTAATGTAACTAAACTAAACCGAAACTTATTTTTCTGAAATGTTTTTGACCTTTGATTCTTCATTCGTTGATTAGCTTTTCTTAGAATTCTAAAATGCCTTTTTGCTCAGAATCTCCCCCCCCCCTCTTTGGAACCCAATCACTTTTATTCTTTTTTTTTTAACTACACAATTTGAATTTATATCCCATTATTTAATTCCATTGACTGATACACACGCACAAGCAAGAACGATTATAAAATGTAATTATCAATAAAAGAATTTTCATCATTGCAATACATAGTTCCAGCTTGCTTCGTTTGTAATTGTCTATGTATGAGATTTTAATAAAAATGTATTAATTTACATTTTAAAGTTTCTTCAAATTAATTTTTTTTTGCTCTACTTCTCTTTCTTTCAAATGAAGGTGACACACACATTTGCTTGCACAACTCCTTTTTACAGAGTTGCACATTCATACTACTTACAGATAAAACACAGAATAACAATCATGCCCTAACCGGGACTCAAACCCGGGACCCCCAGATCACGGGGAAGACATACTATCACTAAGCCGCTAAGCCAAGACGTCGGTTCTTTTGTTTTAATCGTTAATTTTTCATTTATTAGACAAACGTCTCGACAAAAATGAGGACGTGAAGCTTCTGGCATGGTGTATGGTTCTCGCCATCCTGGTTATTATAGGGCGTTACCAGGGTGGCGAGGGGTTTAGCTATTTCCTATCGAAGACGGGACGTACTTTCTACGGGGAAGGTTGTACCGTGGCCAGTGACTAGTGTTGCTGTCGCGGTTGCCCAGTCATTCAGTTTAATCCATGTCCTCAGAGAGGTCAAAATAGGGAAATTATGATTACGCTAGACTAACGAATTAGAATACAGTTTACCACTGCTAAATATGGTAACGAGAGGAAATATCGCTTGTTTATCTCACTAATTGTTTTCTTTTAAATCGTGATATTTCATGATTGAAATGAAGAAAATCAGGAAAAAAAATAACGAATTATATTTGAGAGATGTGTTTAATTTAAGTCTTAAGTAAGTTTCAAAATAAAAACACGAAAAAAATATTTCATGTATCGTTTTGTTGCCAATGATTGAAAATGAATGTCAGAACTGGAAACCCAAACTTTTAATTATTTTTCAGTAGGAAAGATTTTTCAATTTTTATTTATTTTTACATCAAATAACTGAAGTGGTCTCCTTAAACATTTCTTGCATATTTCTTATGCTATTCCCTCCCCTTCCCTTAAAACTGTGGACATTGGCTAAAGCCGTAAATGCCACAAGTATTATGTAAGCAAAAAAAAAAAAAAATCCCTGGTACTTTAATAACAATTGCATGAAATCAATGTTACAGAATTTCGATTTTTGCTGTGAATTTACTATATCTTTCTTATCCAAAATTTGATATAGATACAATAGTAGTATCTCTACTATTGTATCACATCATATAATAAATATCATTTATTTAAAGCATTAAGTTTTTGTGTTATCTCCTTTACATACTTAGGAAAGGTTAAAATGATACAAGTGAGCTGTTTTGACAGATTTGGCTCAAATCCATATTTGAACAGATTAAGATGTAAACCAAATTTTATTTATCAAAGCTGTTACATTTTTTGAATTAGTGCGTTTGCATGCATGCAAGAATATGGACATACAGACAGTCACCCTTTGACGAATTTAGTTATAAATTTGATCTGGGCAGCTAGACAGACGAATTTTTTAAAAAAAAATGTGACTAGAATCTACAAAAATAATGTAAAAAAATCTATACCAATTTTATCTGACGTCAAAACATTTCTGGATAATTGCATTCACAGACAGACAAACATAACTTCCAACCAATGGAAGTGGTTTTCCCAAAAATTTTCCATAAAACTCTCTAATAAAGCTGTTATCCTAGAGAACGCCTCACATGGCGTTGTAGTACAATAGCTACAAAATATTAATCTTTGGCATGCGTTTTGCTGTTGTACAATCTATCGCTTGATATTTCAAGCTTTTTTTTTGTTATTAACTTTGGAATCCCTAATATTAAAAGAAAAGAATTAGACAAATAAAATTTGGCGTTTTCAAAAAATTCAAATTTTGTCAAATTTTGAGCAAAATCTGCTCCATGGAAGTCAATCTGTCAGGCAGTTCAAATTTAAATTAACACAATAACTATAATACGAAAAGAGTTGGTTGTACAAAATTTAATACATAAATTAAACTTTTATATTGTACACTTATCAAATTTTGATTCATATCCAAGAAGAGGTTGACCATCTGTCGATTTGTATTTTGAGACGCTGTAAACGCGATAATTCAAAAATGCAGAAATCTGAATGCATAAAATGTGGTATATGGGCTGTAGTTCCGTGTCAGTTTGAAAAAAAAAATCATGTTTAAAACAAATTACCTTTAGTCTAGAGTATGCGAGAAAGTTTCGGGAGGACAACTTCCATTGGTTGCTACGTAGTTTTCCGATCATTTACAAATACTGAATAGTATTGTGATATTTTAATTGTTTTAAATTTTCAACAATGAAACGGTTTTCCTATCTGATAGATGATAAGTAATCTGATAAGAGGATTACTACTGGACCGTCATCATAAAGTTAAATTTAGTGAAACCGTATTCAATATTTTTTTAAAAGAAATTTTATACTAACAGGGCAATTATTCCTAAACTATTAGATAATGAATCATTGACTAAACTTAACCTTTTTTTTCTAAAAAAAATTTCAATACGAAATGATAACTTATTAATTAATTAAACAAACATGATAATTCGAAGGCTATTAAATCCATATAATTACAAATCTGCGATATTTTTTTTTTTTTTTTTGAAATTGAAATAAAAAATTAAAATCTGGAATGGACCGATTTATAAGTCTGATAAATCAATCATTACTGAGTAATGTAACTTCCACTACAGAATCATTGACTCAATCACTTCTAACTAATTGATAAGGTTTCGTATCTTCCCGTTATCATGAAGTCTCGTTTCCCAGGTGCATCTTTAAGTTACGATATCATTAATATTTCTTTTATTTTTACGAAATCACCTAAGCAAATACACATGAAACACAAAATTGAATGAGTCTTATCACAAAAGATACTATTTATACTTTACGAGAATGGATAGCTACTTATCTTATCCTAATTGTTTGTTTTGTGCAAGAAATCATCGCGCGTACTTAAAAAAGTGGCGTGTTTGAGATATATTTAGTGAACGATAAGCTCGATTTTTTTTCGGTGCCTTATATATAGTATGCGGAAAAGGGGTACGCTGTTTCAAAAGAAAAATTTAAGTTAAAAGTTTTGACATGAGTCTTGGAAAAATAATCTACAGTAAAAGCTCTTTATTCGCCGGGCATACGTTCCATAAATATGACGCGAATTGAAGTTTTTGAACATTTTGCATTATCTTAAGGCTTAGGCAATGGTTTGAAAATTTTTATAATTTTCTCTTGCTTGGCAGTTTTTAAAAGCTCTTTCCATTCAGACTGATGCGCAGCAGTCGCATTAGCAATTTGCCTCTTAAAAATAAGACGTCCCATAGACGGATCAATGTTCATAAAGAAATCGCAAAGCTCATTTGTCATTCTTAAACCTTCACTAAGATTTTTCATATTAAATGTCACGTTTCCAGTGCTTGTTGAAGCCTCTTCTTCAATGGGCTGTGTATTTAACATTTCCTCCAAGTCAGTTTCAATCAAATCTTCATCTTCCAATTCAAGCAATTCCTGAATGTCACTTGTTTCTATCTGTTCGAACCCATCTCGTCCTATTCCATTCGCGATTTCGGCTATGTTTGCAGTTTGCATTTAACAACATACTTTAGACAAAGTTGTAATAAAATCTATTTTCCTTTTTTTATTAGTCCATTTGACGGCATTTACGAAGGATATTGGATTGGATACCCATTGGAATCCTTTTATTATTACGTATGTACTTATAAGATCCTCGAATAAAGAAATTTTTAGCCACGAATAAAGGAATTGGGTCGCATTTTTTAAATCCGCGAATAGTGAAAACGCGAATAAGGAGGTTTTATTGTATGCGGAAAAGAGGTACTCTATTTCATAAGACAAATTTAAGTTAAAAGTTTTGATAAGAGTCTTGGAAAAATAATCTATAGAGCGAGCGCTTTTCCGAAAATAAAAACTTCGAACCGTACGGGAACATTCCATAACATGTTCGAAATCCCCCTAGCATTGGCGAAAGTCCAGAGACTGTTTCGAACATCTGATTCTAAGAACTGTTTGTTTTGACCTTCGTTTTTCTCTGTGTTTACGTTCACAGTTCACTTTGAACGGAATATCAGATCAATGGAAGATGAATTCAAATCATGTATTCATGTAATTAAATTTTTTTTTTCCACCAAGATTGATATTTTTCTTATTCTCTCTTCATTTTGCGTGTTAATATAACCATGAGAGGAATAAACAAGGATGATTTAATTGCGTTGTATGAATACTCTGTTTCGTTGCTTGGAAGGTATCAATTTGGATTTTAAAATTTTCAGTCAGTAGATAGATTAGTTTATACAATTATTTGGATTAGTTTATACATTTATTTAATAGAAAACTCTGCTTTTCAAAGAATACTATATATAGAGGCGATTTCACTCTTTAGTGTCTGAAGGCTGTGTATGATTTCTCTCTTTAAATAAATCAGTTAATTTGGTCTCACATTTCAATGCATTTTAAGCATGCTAATATATTTTTTATTTAGTTTCATATATTTTAATTTTATTAATAATTTTTGTATTTTTAGTCGAAGTTAATCATTTTTTTTTGTGATTTTATAATATCTACTCGGCATCCATATTATTTATATAATAGTAGCCGCTTTCGGTGACGAGTTTATTTGTGACTGGTGATATTGTTGCGTCGAGCCAATATGAAGAATGAATTCCTTCTAGGATCGAACTCACAACCTTCCGCTTTGCAGCCTCATAACATATCCCCTATATAAAAGTGATCACCAAAGTTTAGTGGCTGTTATTGGCTTATTAAGATATAACCAAATATTTGTCGAGATTAATGACTTTTTAAGTTGATAAATTTATAATAAATTCATTTTTTTTTAATTTACCTTTTTTTATAAAACATGAATTCAATCGAATAAGTTTATTACAAATTTAAAAAAATGTATGCACATTATCAAATAAATGCAAAGGAAAATCCTACTGTGGAATTGATGATTGACAAAAGCTCGCGCTTGAATATTTTGACGGATAACTAAGAATTGTATCACAATATTTGAGAATATTATCCCAAATAATGAATCAAACTCAATTCAAAAATACAGTATACTTTCGAGTATCTGGCCTAATTCAGCTGGACAGCAGATTGGATAACGAAAGTCGGATAGGCCATTCTAAGAACCCAATTCTTTACCCACCAATGCCAGAAACCAAAGTTTTTTATACCAAACGTATTATGTAATTTATATGTTCTCAATTCTTATCAAGTACTAAGCCTACCATTTAAATCCAGCCGCATGGAATGTGAACGCATTCAGAATCTATGAATCAAAGAAGCAGTTACAGACATGTGTCGAGTTAAAAATCGAAGACTCTGTACTGGTAGTTTAAATACTATACGAATGTGTTTAAATACTACGCGAATTTATTAGATAAAATGTAAGTTAAAATGTATAAACTTTTCACATTTTAACTGGTATTCTATAATGTCAAACTTAACTGCAGGAAACATAAACAAAACTTTAACGTAAATAGTAGACTTAGTTCTTAAGAAAATTGACTCCAACCGATTTCATTTTTCTTTGATAAATGATTATATAGATATAAAAAAGGTAATTCTAACATTAGAAGCCAAACTAACAGCTTATAGTTTTTGGAAGAGTCCCTAATAGATGACTACTTCTGCAACGTTTTTTCCTCCATATTTTATTACAAAAAAATGATGGTCTCCGGTTCGAGACTATCATTAGGCTGGATAATCTCGAACCGGATACTCGATAGTCTACTGTATTGTTAAAACTAAAGAGAAAATTTTTAGAATTGATATCAGTAGAAAGGTAATTTTTATATCTTCAGTTAGTAAAAAGACCACTTTTGGATGATCATTCTTTTGAAAGATTTCAACGTCAATTTCTGTCATAGCTATTACTCATCTGACAAGTATTAATCTTATTTTCGCGCCCGACTAAACTTTCCATGTGAAACATTTTTCCTGTTTTTTTTATACCTCTTTCCTCTGACAAAATAGATTTTTCTGTGACGCGTCAAATCTCCCCCAGAACTTTTATAATCCAAAAAGGAATTAGACACCCTTTTCGATTCTAAGCATTATGAATCCAACAGGTTATAACAACAACATTAAGGTTTTTGTATCTGCCAAAAAAATCATAAGAAAAATTGAGTTAAAAAATGTTAGTATATCTCCCTTGTGTTATTATATTACTACTTATTCCCTAGATAATTATGACTTTCAATCTTCCATTCTTTTAAAAAAAATTCTATCTCCATTCTTTTTCTTCTTTATTTAAATTGATTTGTTTCATTTTTATAAAAAAAGATTTCTTAATTGATTTTATCCAGTTCCTAATAAATGAATTTTTCTATATTAGAGCATTCGCGATGAAAATATATTACCATGTGAGAACATGATATTGTTTTCGATTCAGTTTTTGTGGGCCTCAAAATGTGCAATCAACAATTGTTGAAACCTCCAAATACGTAGGCAATAAATTATTGATTTAACCCTATTTATTTTGTTTTATTTTGCAGTCAACTTTTACTGTATAGCTTTTGAAACATCTATCTTCTGCGAATGTAGTTTTATTTTGGAATCGGCTTCCACTATATGGCTTTTGAATTATTTATAGTCTGCTGTTGTATGAATTCCCTCGGAAAGTACATTGTTATTGCCTAACTCGCGCAACGTTTTAAAAAAATAAACCAAAATCAAAATGTTGATTCTTTAAGTGATAACGATTGTTGCTTAGGTATTATTTCGTTCCCTGTTTTAATTATTTGCTAGTTAAAGTAGGGTTTTAGAAAATAATGCAGAAGCCTGTCATATTTGGCGAGTTACAACTTGATTTTCCAAATTATACACTCTCTGAATTCTTACGGATTGTCTTAACTAATTTAGTTTATTAACAAGTTGAAACAATCACGAAACTAACAGATTACGCATGCATTAATATTTGGAAAAACATTTTTTTTTTTAAAATCTTAAAATTGGACGAGCTCCAAAATTTTGTTAGCCTACTAGAAAAATTGAAAATGAAAGTTAAAAAAAATATCATTAAATATACATATAAAGAAAGAGAGTTATAGTTAGAGAGAGAAATCTCGTGATTGTTTCAGACCGGTTTAAACTGGTTAATGACTTAAATTAATTAAGACAAAAAATAACTTAAAAAATAATGTTCTCGCACGATAACTTGAAATTTGCGATACTAGATTTCATTATTATTATTATTTCAGTTACTTTCGGAATAATCTAACAGTTGATATATTTATGTAATTAAAATTTTCTTATACATTTCTAACATTAAATTTAAGAAAAAAAAAATGTTTCAAATATCTATAATATGTATGAAAAAATTATAATTTAAAGAATAAATTCAACTAAAATAGAGCTTTTTAGAGTCTAAATAAAGTGTGAATTTGAAAAAACAGTTTTGTTAAAATTATTATTTTTTCCACCTTTATCAACACGTTCTGTACACTGATCATGTTGATAAAGAATGCATTCGTCAAAACATGATTATTAACATAGCATAACCAGATCAAATTAGCAATCTAGCACACTCATCCCTTTGGCAAGTGCATCAAGTGTGATACAAAAAAAGAGTTACTGATGTATCTTAACTGTTTGCTTTTTTTTTCTTATTGTGAGATTATTTGTCCAGTGTTGCCAACTGAAAACTAAACTTTCTCCGCCGGTTGGTTTTCTTATCTTTTTATTTATTTTTTTTTTTATTTTTTTTTTTTTTTTTAGCTTTAGAACCATATTTGATTATGGTGCGCCAAGAAATTGGTAAAATTATAGACCAAAATATAAAACCCCACATGATAAAAAATAAAAACACAAAATCATCAATATAAAAATTCCAAAAATAAAAGTTCAAATACGTACTAAGTTAAAAAGTTAAATAAAACAAAAATGCGAAATATCGTATTACCATGATGTGATGTAAAAGTTAAGCGTGAACAGATGTTAAAAGATTTAAATACAAGTGTAAATATCGCTGGTTTTTAAAATTTTTTAAATGTTTGGGTAGAAATAAATTCTATCCGATAGAGATTGGCGAAACTTTGAGGTGTGTGTCGGCTTAGTTTGGTGCTTCGCAAACTGATATATTTCGTTTCCTACCTTCAACTTAAGGCTCCATTCCACTATCTTTATTAATTTTGATATCTTTTAGTTTCGGTTGGTTGGTTGATGGAGTTTATTGGCGCAAGAACCATTTTTGATCGAATTGCGCCAAACATGTGGTGAGATTTAATCTTATTTTATAAAACCTTCTTTCTTAATTGCATCGTCTTCTTGGATTTTTCAACCTATGAAATCTAGAAAATGTAATGTGGTAAAATGCAATCTAAAAGTAATTTAAGAATCAAATCAAAAAGTAAAAGCCGGTCATTTTTTAAAAAAGTAAAAAGCTGAGGATGAGGAATTTTATGAAGAATGTCTTTTTGGTTTGGGATTTACATTCACGTTGCCTCGTTAGTCATACATGACCATTTATTAAAAACC
>JAPMOQ010006957.1:270702-289986 GCA_026543055.1 Argiope trifasciata
GAATTGTTAGATTTTTGAATTAGAAAGAATTGTTAGATTTTTGAATTGGAAAGAATTGTTAGATTATCAGTCCATATATATTGTGTTGGATATTCATATGGACGGATAAAATTTCCTATCTACATATTTCAACCAACATTTGATAAAAAAAGTTTTTTTTAATGTGAATTTGTTGTATACGAGTAATTTATCCTTCGAGCTCTTAATATGTTTTAGCATATGCAGTTAAATAGAGATAATTCTATACAATAAAAGAGGGTTTGTGTGTGATATAATTGGTCTTAAATGGGGAAAATAATTAGAATGTAATAATTTATTTTTTCACGATTACCAATTTTTCGTTTATTTTCTGAAAACGAAAACAATATCCAAGAGAAGAAGCATAACTTAGGAAGGAAGGATTTTTAACTTATGAAAATGAATGCGTGTCTTTTCATGCATATGACTTTGTAGGAATATAAAATGCTTGTAAAACCCACATGGCTTTACCCGTGACCAGACGATTGTCAGCGTAATGAAAACCAAAATAACAACAAAAAAATTAAGTTATGGAAAACTGAAAAAATGAGAATAAGTAATTATTTTGCGTGCTTACTTTTCATCGAGACAATGACATCGTGCAGAAATAAAAATTTAAACAAATAGCTGAAATGAAGATATGTTTTATTCAACTGGAGTCGTATCCCCCAAACTGTCTCGCATGTTTTCTAATTAGGGTGTTATCATTCCATTCAGCTCTGTGTTAAAATCAGTGACCTTTATAAAGGTCACCAATTCTGAATACTCAAAGGATTTTCTCAGAATTCTGAATGTTTTTTTTTTTAACTTCGTAGTACAGTGGAGGAAATGCAAGATGCATTTTGAACTCTTTTCCATTGATCATTTGACATATAATAAGAATGGTTGAAATCAAATAAAATCCCATACAAAAACACTTTTATCTGCTTCATTGCATTTTTGAATCGTCACATATATATCTGTGGCCCTTTATATTGCGGAGTCGTGCCAATGAGGAGATTGAATTCCGCCAAGGATTGAACTCGCGACTTTACGATTTGCAGTCGCATAACATATCCACTAGACAAAAGGGATCAGCTGTATTTTAGTCGCTGTTACTGGCTTATTAAAATACCCCCACCAATGAGTCTTCAGAGAGAAGAACGAGTTTTTTAGAGCCAAGCGTTATGGCGAGCGAAGAACGTAAACGGGAAGTCTAAAACGTAGAAATTCGTCAAAATTTCGAATCTTTTTGACAATTACTTTCTTTAAACTTCGTCTACAAGAAAGTAAAATTAAAAAAAACGACTGTTTCTTCCATTTCCGCAAATTTGTTCCAGAAATTCTCCAACTCATCTGGAAAATAATCAATTAAAAATCAAGGAAAAAGATTATTTCGGTTGTTCTTGAAAGAAAAACGCAAATAATACCTTCAAAATGTATGGAAAATATAAAATGAGAATGTCAGGAGCAAGAATTTTAATCTTAATTCTTAAAAAAATTACGAAAAAATTTCCGATTCTTTTTCGAAAAAATGAATATTAAAAAAAAATCCCTCAAAAATTCAGTAAACTGTGTTGGATGTACTAAACAAATTTCTCTACAGTAATAATTGTTATCTTCTAAGGTACATAAATTTGTATTCTACTATTTAGGAATGATGCTATTGATAAATAAGAGCGAAAAATTGTCCATAACAACGTGAAATATCAAATAAAATGTTTCAACATCAAATTTTAAAATTCAAATTTCAAGAAATATTTAACCAGCTATTAAGACTACATATATATATCAAATCTTATGTAATTGTGATAAATTTATAAAAATACCAATAACACACAAGTAAATATTTCCTTTTATAAATATAGATAAACTTTAGTAATCGAAATATGGGCAATACAACAACTCTTTGCTCCTCTACTCGTACCCATCACTTGGATGTATCTATACAAAATTTATGCTCTATAAATATCCGGATACTGCGACTTATAAAATTATCATCAAAATTTCCAGGACTTCATTTTTTCAGCTGTCGCCTGGTTTCAATATTTCCAAACATTATACACTGATGGAAAAAAAATCCCAACACTAGGAAGGAGCTGTGCTAGATAAATGAAATTTGGTAGGCGTGTTTATACATCTGAAAAATGACGTCGATTTTCGAGCTACGCGCGTAAGTGTGGCCCTAGTAGCGACACTATGAACATGCAAATGAGGTTTGCTTTAAATAAGCGCTGTAAGGTTCGTGATTGTTATTTACAGTTGAGATTTGACGTAGTGGGTTAATGTTAGTCAAGGATGCCTCTGATAACACGAAGAAGCCATGATCAACAGCTCACTGAGTTTGAAAGAGGTCGTGTTGTAGGACTACGAGAAGGTGGGTTTTCTTTCCGCGATATTGCTGAAAGACTTGGGAGGAATGTATCCACTGTGCATGAGTATTAGTGGCAGTGGTCAAGGAAAGGTACTGCCTCAAGAAGACCAGGTTCCGGGCGGCCGCATGGTACTACTGAGATGGAAGACCGTCGTATTCGGCGTAGGGCTGTGGCTAATCGTACTGCGTCTGCAGCTGAAATACGAGCTGGAGTTGGCACCACAGTGACACAACGAACTGTTACAAATCGGTTACTTCAAGGACAGCTCCGAGCCAGACGCCCTGTACAGTGCATTCCACTGACTCCAAACCACTGCCATTTGCGACGTGAGTGGTGTCAAGCTAGAGCTCATTGAAGGGCGGAGTGGAGATCTGTTGTGTTTTCTGATGAAAGCCGGTTCTGCCTTGGTCGCAGTGATAGCCGTTTGTTGGTTAGAAGGCGGCTAGGTGAACGCCCGCTAGTGACCTCTCTGCGGCCTAGACACACAGGGCCTACTCCTGGAATTATGGTTTGGGGAGCAATTTCGTATGACAGCAGGAGCACTCTCGTGGTTATCCCATGCCCCCTGATTGCAAATTTGTACGTCAGTCTAGTGATACTACCTGTTGTGCTGCCATTCATGAACAGCATTCAAGGGGGTGTTTTCCAACAGGATAACGCTCGCCCTCATACCGCTGTTGCAACCCAACATGCTCTACAGAGTGTCGACATGTTGCCTTGGCCTGCTAGATCACCAGATCTTTCTCCAATCAAGCACGTATGGGACATCATTGGACGACAACTCCAGCGTCATCCACAACCAGCATTAACCGTCCCTGCATTGACCGCCCAAGTGCAACAGGCATGGAACTCCATCGCACAAACTGATATCCGACACCTGTACGACACAATGCATGCACGTTTGCATGCTTGCATTCAAAATTCTGGCGGTTACACCGGTTACTAATGTACCAACATTTCACATTTGGCTCTTCTCGCCAAAGGCTCTACCTGTGATCTTGAAACTTTAATCAATTAAATATGTTACCTAGACAAATGTATTCCTAGAATTTCATTACTGTACAGTAATTTTTTCCTGGTGTTGGGATTTTTTTTCCATCAGTGTGGTTTACATCAAATCTATATCTGATTGTATTGTTTCAAATATTTTGTAAACGTAGTGAGGCTATTGATGTAATGAGGTTCAGTTATTTGCAAACGTAGTTTCTCTGCATTTTTCCTTTCCTGTTAAAACTCATAGAGATTTTGAGTATTGTAAAATATTTTTTTATTTGTTCTCATTGTTTTATCTACAAAAGCATTTGTTTATTATTAAATAATGGATTTAGATTACATTTCTTCTACGTAATAAAAAATATCTGAGTATTTCCTCTTTAATATTCTTGTTGAATTCGTGTATGCTTGATTATGAGTGAGACATGAGTTTTCCTTATAATCATGGGTAAAAATTATTGCTTTTTGTGTTTTACATTAAAATGCTTTTAGTTCTCATTAATAAATAATCTGAAGTTAAAAACATATTAATTTTTCATAGATAGTTTATCAATGCTTTTTTTTTAAATTTGGAAGCTTGATTTTTTAGCCGTAAGTTCGGTAATTACTATTAAAAGGGATTTTTTAAATTCCATATTCCAAAAAATATTAAGAAAATTTTAACCTCTAATTTGAAACATCATTGTATTTTAAGATTATCAATTTATAAAGCAATACTTCTTTATTGTATGGATTTTTATGGCATTATTTGAGAATGTTTCTAAATCAAGTTTAATCTTCATATCTTTTTATAAAAGTAATACAAATGCAAATTTTCTTTACTGAATTTAAAATAAAAGTGAGTCTATAAAACATATTTTTGAAATGTAAATTTATTAAGTTCATGATGAATTTGGGAAACCATTCCACGATTACTACACATTTCAATAATGAATAAAATGCTAAAAAAACTACTATTATATAAACCATTCTCCAGTAAAATCTGGAAAAATATTTTAATCAAAGAAAACTATATTTTTTAAAATTGAAAATTCGACTTTGTTGAATTTTAAAACATTTAGTAATATATTCTGGAATGTATTAAAAGCATTACATTTTCGGTTAATTTTTAATTTGTTAAAAAATCTAATTAAAATTTTGAAAACATCTTACTTAATCAAGTTTTAGTATCTAGAAATAACTGTGTTCTTACTAGAATGATTCTAGATGCAGCGGTTATTCCTTAAGAGCCTTTTGAATATTAATTTTTTCGTGCAGTTTACGAATAATAAGCAAGAACAGAGATATTAAAATGTTAAAATAATTAATCAGACACCAGTTTTATTATTTTGTAATTTTTTGTGATATTATTGATGTGAGGAATTAAATTCTAAATGATGTGCTCGTACAAATATATATACAGTGAAACCTCGTTACAACAATATTTTAGGGACCAAATAAATATATTGTTGTAGAGAGGCATATTGTTATATCGAGGGTCCACATATTTTGAGCATTTAATAAGAGTTTTTTTTTTTATAATTATTATTAGTTTAAGGTGCATAACATACTACTTTTAAGTCTATATTTAGAAGAAATTAATTTGTAAAATACTAAAAATGTCCGTAGAGAATTCACAGATTGAAGAGCTTCCTGGGATGACAATAAGGACTGCAATGGACCTGTATTATCATCATCATCTTCATCATTGTTTCCTATTTCATCAGTAATTTCAGAGAGAATATCTTCATCAGTAACTCCTGCGAAAACCATAAGATCATCATCTGCTGTTAAATAGTCTTCTATACTAATTCCAAACTTTTTACCGCTTGTTTCTTCAAGTCGGGATACGAATTTTTTTATGTGCAAAACACATTCTTGATCATCTGAGAGATCATTGTCTATGGAATTTTCATCATTATCAGATTTCTTATCTTCCATAACACAAAGACCAGCCTTTTTCCAGCAATTCCGAATGGTTTTTTCTGTTACTTCCCATCAACTTCCACAATATCCACAATGATTCTTAATAGACGGAAAAAATAACAAAAGAAAACGAAAAAAAAAAAAAAAGCATTTGAAAATCAAAATATCATTATAAAGGGAGAAAATAATACTGAAATTTAGATTGAAAAAATCGTTTTACAGGGGTTTATTGTTCTAGAGAATATCGCAATATTGAGGAGAGATTAACATTAGTTTATATGCAAAATCACCGGGACCACAAAACACTATTGTAGTAGAGGGAGTTATTGTTGTATCGGGTATCGTTGTAGCGAGAGTTTACTGTATATATATATCTTAGTAATACACAAATAAATAATATAAATAAATATATTTACAATGAATCTAGTGGCAATGAAAATGAAAGAAAGAATAATAATTAACTATAGGTGGGATTTTTCTACCTTCAATTTTCTAACGTGTTTTAATACAGCTGTTACCCCTTTATAAAAATTATTAGTATTAGGAAAGTCCTGAACATCAAGAGTTTTCAGAATTTTTTTCAAGTTATTCGAAAATGGACATTTTTTGTTTCGCAGAATGCTGAAAAAACGAATGACTTTTTTTTATAGATGAATTGAAACGAAAATTTGACACAGAACTATATTTATAGAAAACAATATTACAAACAAAGATTAATTTATTTGCGTCTTTGTATTTTTGTGTTAATCGCGTTTACTTACATGTATAAGAATGTGCAAATTAATAGATTGTCAACAAGTAGATATATTAGTATAATAATTTGTATGGAACGGTTTATAATTTCAGACAGTCAAAAATCATAATATTAAAAACTATTATTTAAATGATAAAACTGTACACTGAAATTTTTTTTATCAAATTATTTCATTGTTATACTTATCGTATTTGCTTGCACCTTGAAAGGCAGAGAAAATTGTTGTCAATAGATATCTTTTGAAATTTAATTGAAGTCTATACCTTTTGCGCAACAATCTTTGTGCAGTAAGTCTACACCGTTTGAACACATACAATTTTTATCCATTAAGATCTAAGTATTTCTGAATCATGTTCTAAAAATATAGACTAATTAAAAGATTGTGTTATGGATTAAGAGAGTCTTAAATCATGTCCATTCGTTAGAATCTCGAAATATTTTCTCTTAGTATTCTTTTTATATGAGAAAATAAGAACTCCAATGAAATCTTCCCTTGCAGATTGTAACATTGTACAGGTAAAATAACGATGATATTCAAAACAAGCATTCTTCCAAGCATCATCAAACAGTATTCTTCTTCTCAAACACCCAGCAAAACTTTATCCTTTTCATTCATTTGTCCGTTGAATTCGTCTGCTTTCATTGTTTCGATAATATTTATTAGCACGCCTGAGATTCATGTTTAAGCAATAACAGTAAATAGTTGAAATGAGTGGAGCGTTTGTTTACGTTTTGAGAGAAAAATCAAGTGATATCATCTGCTGTGTTGCCACATCGTATAGCTAAATAACACGATTTTGGGTTGATAAAAGAAATATTTATATAGATTGTGAGTACATAAGAGAAATATTTAAAAGATTGTGAATATTATTTTAATTCCATCTTCCATAATTCAGCTAAAAATTATTGTAAATATATAGAGTCTATACATATATAAATTTATATATGCAAAGATATTTTAAACTCTAATTTAAATTTAATTAATTTATTTTAATTTAACTCAAAATAACTTCATTCTAAAATATTCTCTTATTTCCTGATCCCATTCCACCTTTTCTATTTAATTAATTCAACACGAGTTCTAAAATTGCTGAATCGTCTAAAAGCCGACGAATTCCCTATCTCTGAGTAAAGGGTTAAAAACTGTCTACCCAACCACATTCTTTTTGAAAGATCCCTATGATTTCCTTGTCTGTGGTTGACGCGTGTAGATAAATCCTTATCAAAATATAAAAGACTAAGGGCAGTTAATTTATCCCTCTTTTAATTCTTCTGCTTCTGTACTTCACTGTGAGCTGACGTGTTTTGTCTCTGCTGCTTATGCCTCCTGGGATGGAAAAAAAATGAAGTTAAAGTATTCTCTTTTTTCTTCCACGACTCTGCTTCAGAAATTAGGTTTACAAATATATATTTTGGAATTTTAAATATTTATTTCACTAGAAGAGGCGTTTTATGTGCAAGAAGCGATGAGGAAACTGAAGTTCGTTTGCATCGTGATACTAGTGCAAAATAGACAGAAAATTTTCCCTTCAATAATTTACTACTTATTACTATGAAATTTTGATAAGAATTTCTTTGACACATTTCAATTTTGGAAAGGGAATCTTGAATGTCTTTAAAAGAATGTTATAGTCATTAATAATTTTATCACTTCACTGGGAGAATGATAAAATGCTGAGACAAGCAGTTTTATTGAGCGTGTGTGGAATTGATTAAATAGAAAGGTGGAATTGGATCAGGAAATAAGAACATATTTTAGAAGGCTTTGATATGGGGCTAAATTAAGATAAATAATTAGGAAAAAATAACTAGGATTTAAATTAGATTTAGAAATATTCTCACGCACATACACGTACACGCACGCACGCACGCACACACATACAGACACACACACACACACACACATATATATATATATATATATATAGTGAAGAGTCCTGAAAAATATATTTACAAAAAGAAATAAACCCTCTGTCCTTTGATTGATTATGTTTAAAATTTGATTCCGATAAACAAATTTTCATAAAAAGATAGTAATGCCAAATTGGAGTTATTAATTTTTGAGTTACCGTGTTATGAATTTTGGTTTCGATTGGAGACAGAAATATAGAAACAAACAGAAATATAAGCACAAATCAAATTTTTCTTCAACTGAAAGTGGTATAAAGTGGAGAGATTCGTCAATAATAGGAAGTCTAAAATATCTATGATTAAAAAAATTTTACAACAAATTTTCTTTATGAATATATATAAAAGAAAATAGAAAAAAAATACATATTTGTAATGCAGAAAAAAATTTCAGAAGTGTTTAGAAATGTTCTAAGTTTTAAATTTTATAGAATAAATATTTATTTTAAACGATAGTTTTGTAACAAACTTTAAGGCAATTTATGAACCTTATTTCAACTTAGAACTAATCAGATTAACTCCTATGCTATTTTATATTAAAGAACAAAGTATTTAAACGTCACTCAAAAAACTAGAAATACTTTAGATGCACTTATATAATTTAAAATGTTTTTTTTTAAATATTTCTTTTCACCATTAAAAATAAAAGAACATCACAAATTATAACGACAATTCAGCAAAGCTATGATTCAAAACTGATAATATCTCTTTGTTCAAAATTTCAGTTTAAACAATGTATTTTTTTACATAAATATAAAAATGTATTTATTTAATTTTCGTTTTAATTTCATTGAACTTAAAATGTATTTTATGACTTGCAAAAAAGATACATATCAAATAGTTATTACTGAGAACTATCTTACGCGGAAGAATCCTATTATACTAGAGTTTATTTCCTCCATATTTATATGTCATTGTCATTATGATTAAATACGATTTTTTCAGCTATTGTGCTTAAATGAGTTTCCATTTATAATCAACATTTCTGTTACAGTCAAACTCATTGATTATTATGATGGTAGTCATTGAATGTTTCTTTAATAAAGAATAAATATTTGAGTTTCCCATCTTAAATTAAAAAGAAGACAAAAGATGACAGTTTATGGATGGATATTTTGACAAAAGTTATTAGAATTATTTTTATTGTCACGCCTTTCAGTTGAAAGGAATCGAATTAAAAATAAATTACATTAGAAATGTTTCTTCTAAATTTTACAATGTCGTCGAAAGACAAGATAGATTTATTGTAATCTTTGTTACTATTTTAATTTAATACATATTTCCCTTTATTCGAGGTATCTGATCTCCTTGTGTTGTTTGTGGTGACTTATGGCACTTTAAAAGCCCGCTGACAAATACTGGCGGCGATTTAAGCCGAAATGAGGCTCTCTTGTTTTCCAGTAGTGCCAACTAGGGCCAAGAGTACGACTTAGCGGCCTCATACTTCACTTTCACAACCCCTTTTTACAGGAGGGCGCATTAACACAGCTCACATATAAAACACAGAATAACAACTATGCCTGAACCGGGACTAGAACGCGGGACATCCAGATCACTGGAAAGACACGCTCCCCCTATGCCAGGACGCCGGCGGTCTTCTTGGGTACAACCGACTTTTCCGCCACCACTGAACGTAGCAGTATCAACAGAATTTGTTATGGCCAACTACTAACTTCAGCATATTCAATCCATAACACTAACTGATTCACAAACTAACATCACTTCGAACCAATTGGCTCTTAACCCCAAAGTGGTCAATCTCTGACCTCCCTCCTCATCTTCCCATTAATCTATCTTCTTGTCAAACAAGAAATAGTTCATCATTTAAAGAAAATATCCTCGAAAGTTTCAATATTCCTCTAAATTCTCGTTTCACAACAACCGAAATCCAAACACCTTCGAACTTTGAAACAGATTGTAAAAAAAACTGACAATTTTAAACATCATGCCCTTTAGAGTTTCAAGGTTATCTTGTAACATCAGTGCTTCACTTAAGTCATCTTTCGAGGTATCTGGTCTCTCAGGAATTTTTGCTGTCGTCAGAATTTGGCTTAAAATACTGGTATGAAAAAAGCGAGCATGTTATTGACGTCGGCAAAGTAGCCCACATTTTTTGTTTTGTTTTAACACATTAAAGGCGGAAGACGAAAGTATGCTAGGTAACGGGGATCAAATCCTAGTACTACGGCTCCCGCCTTTAATGCGTTAATATAAAAATTAATATTGAGCACGGCTACTATTTGTCTTTCCTAAAGCTTATATCCCATTCATATGTAACACCAAGTGTGTTAAAATTCATTGATTTTCATCTTAGTAGTAATATGTAGTTAACATTTAAATGATTTTCCTTGAAAAGATTAAAAGATAGAGGTATTACCTTTAATGGTAGGAGAGATTGAATAATTCCACCAAGAGGCCATTAACCTTTCAACATTTAAAAATGTTTCAATTGAGGGTGATTTTTTAAAATCTTAACCAAGTATATACTGACCATGGTATATTTTTTGTGCATTATCGTCATTTCTTTGACCAAAATTCGACTTGTCAGTGTGGCACCGTAGGAGATTCTATGAGTCCCTTTATCACAACCTGTGGACTATGGCGAGAACACAGACTCAGATGGCCAAGAAATTGGACGTATCTTGAAGTCACTGAACTCATTCAAATTCCTTTCATTAAATCTTTTATTAGAAACATTTTGTTAAGTATTTTGTATTTAGCATTCTCCTCTTGTAAAGAAAGTAACACTCATTTAATCTTTTTTAAGCATTTTTCATGTTTTATAAATTAATGTGCAATGTAAAATGTAATTTTTTATGTTCGTTTTTGTACCAATATGCGTTTTTTCTAGATGATTCTTTATTGTTTTCAAGTGCCCAATGTCATGAAGTATAGTTTGTTCCTTCGAGCTAGGCGAGGTTACTCTTCGTTAGTCCCATCAAGTTTACCTCATAACCTCTAGTTGGGCCGAGGTATCACATAGTATCAAAGCTTACATTATTATTCCTTTTGTACCAATATGCTTTTTCTCTGGAGGATTTTTTATAGTTTTCAAGTGTCCAATTGCTTCAAGTGTAGTTTGTTCCTCCGAGCTTGGTGAGGTTACTCTTTGGTGACCCCATCAAGTTTACCTCATAACCTCTAGCTTGGCCGGGATATCACATAGTATCAGGACTTATTTTTTCTTCATTTATTGGTTTGTTCTTCAGTAATCTTTCTTGATATATCATTAAAAAAAGGAAATATATCGTTACATACAATACCATTAATCAATTAACTGTTACTGTTGTCAGTTTACTACCGAATAAGCCATATTACTATCTAGTTTCTCTAAACTATAAAAGGTTGTATATACGTAAGTTTACCTCTATAGGTTCTGCTAATTGATCGAATACATTAATCAGACGTCATCGGATAGATTGACTCAAATATCTTTAAAATATTGTTTTATCTTTCATTTGGAAAGCACTGAATTAAAAACATATTTAAGAAGGAATACTTGAGTTATTGACAAAGCTTCTGACAAATGCCTTTATCCTCTCTATTCAAGGCCCTTGTCCTCTTAAGAGGACAGCAATGCTGGCTGGCGAAAACAAATATTTTTCACACTTAATGTCCTCCCAGTCATTATTTAGCAACAAACAATACTTATCGCTCTATCGTATCCAATATAAAAAGTTCATCCACAAGAGAAAATATAAACAGTTCATTAAAGTCTTCAGAAAACATCAAATGAAAACACGAGATATCTACAAATATAAACAAGTGTGTGACTCGACAATAGAAGAATAATACTAGAACGTTCCGTGCATCGTGCTTTAAAAAAAATGGTGAATGGAACATTCCAGTGGCGTGCAGGGATTCCACACTCTCCCTCTCGAATCCATTGTCTCATAGGAATCGGTCAAAACATTCCATCGAATATTCGAGTTGTTATTAGCGCAAGTGCGGACTGGTGGACAGGTTTGTGACTTCTCACCTCACCTCGGCCTTGACGTAAGATATTACGTCAAAGGGTATCCCTGTAATTTCAGCTATGACAATCTGAATGCCCGTAGTATCCTATTTTGGGGTTTGATGCATTTAAAGGTAGACATCAAAGTATAACATGATGTTGGAGGAAAAATTCAAATGATAATGTTTTGGCGTTTAAACCAGGAAAGTAGTAATTACTGAAGCATGATATTTTGCGGTTGGAACCTATTTGTTACTCTTTGTTTCGGAGAAGCGGTACAAATATCTTTGACTTGATAAAAGACCTTTTCGTAATATTTAAAGGCCAATAACAATGATTTGTTTGGTTTTTGGAATGCAAATGCAAACCGCAGAATCACAATGAACTTGTATTATCTAAAATAATTTATTGAGGATATCTTATCTGAGGTATTTCCAACATCGGAATCTTTAATATCTTTCTTAGGAAACCTTTGATCCTAAAATTTTAATAAATGTTTGCTAAATTGGCAGCTTTTCCAAGTAATTAGCCCTATAGAATTAGAAGCCTTATATTA
Source organism: Argiope trifasciata (assembly GCA_026543055.1). Classification (NCBI taxonomy): domain Eukaryota; kingdom Metazoa; phylum Arthropoda; class Arachnida; order Araneae; family Araneidae; genus Argiope; species Argiope trifasciata. The sequence goes on from JAPMOQ010006957.1 coordinate 283,146, forward strand.
CTGAAAAGTAAGGGAAAAAATCTTATACAAAAGAACCAATAAATGTTACTTTTAAACCTACTTAGACATATTCTTTGGCAGCCTCCTGAAGTTGCAGCTGCCTGGCGATAAGATCTCGGGTTGGAAACTGAAGGTTTGAGGTTTGAGGTCCAATTCCACCAAAAAAAAAAACGTCGTGAAAGTGGGTTTGGTGCCCATTAAATCCATAGGGGCCAACACCTACCCGCTTGTGTGGTGTGGAAACTTGGAGAGGGGCTTCCAGCTCAGGTGTCGTTCTCCTCATCTGACTGTGGTTAAAAATTCCTATATACATCCCAGATTAGCCTTAGAGTTGCTTTAAAAAACTGAGGCATTAATTTATCTGAACTATTCTTGTGAAATCCGTGAGATAAGGATTCCTGATAAAGATGTACTGAGTTTCCTTCAGGACAAAGTGACCTTATAACGTCCAAGTTAGTGCTTATAATTGTGAGCATTTCAGTGCTGTGCGGAATCTCATCTTTAATGCAAAAAATGTCCCGAAATAATATAGATGCATAATTTTATCATTTTACACAAATTTAAATTTCCTTTTATCACGAACATGATAACATTAGTCATAACTTTAAAAGAATTCATAATAAATTTAGTCATAACTTTTGAATATTTTGTAATAACTTTAGAAGCAAATTTCTCGGTTTTCGGATTCCCAGTGTACTCAGGATACAGACTTTATATTTTCTTGTATAGGAAGTATAATGAAAGTATTGCAATCATAAACATAATTTGACCTCGAAGATTTTAATGTATCTTTACGTTTTAGAGCTTCTGAGCTCTGTATTTTGTTATGTATATCTATATGTGACTATCGAAAGTGCTTTGAACCAGGCGGGCGAGATTTGGTTTATGACCTTCTTATTGACTATCAAATTTCGGATCAAAATTTATTTAGACGAAGTCTGTAGGTCCGGCTGTTCAAATACTAGTTAACAAAGTAACTACAAAACGAAGAGGGCTAGTTATAGCCACGATTAGGAAGCAGAGCGCCAAGCATTTATGAGATATTGTTCACTCTAATTCTTCTATTTCGTAAGCAAATCTAATTCTTCTATTTTGTGGGTAAAAACATATCTTCATTATCCGATCGTACAACGATTTAAATCGTACATTTTTTCCTTGAAATGTCTTATCCTTTCCCACTGATTATTATATTTATTAAAATTTGTTCAAAAAGTTTCTTAGGTTAGTATAGTTAGTGCACCAGAGTCATTCATGAAAGCAGTAATTTACGAATACTTTACGAAAGCAGAAAGCCTTCATTTACGAAAGAGAAGACATCACCGCCAGGCAAACGCGTCCCATGATAATTTTTTGTAATCTGAAATTTATTTTATGCATACTTAATTTAAAAAATTGTATTGATTATCCTGAAACAAGTATTAGTTTGAGTGATGCTTAAAATTCATTGGAAAAATATGGATTCTACTAGGGCGCCAGAATAGGAGTTTGAAAACATCTGATCTAGATGGTAATTGAGGTTGTGGCTTGATGGTTTATACTCATGGAGATAATTCGTCTTTTTGGAAAACATTCACAGAAAACTTTCCCTGTTTTGCGTTTTCTTACAAGGAAAGTGTCCAACTACCTGGTTAATGACACAAAGAAATTAGTTATTGTTGCACACATTTTTTTACAAGTCTTCAAGTGATTTTAATTAAGAGTGTAGCGAGAGAACAGAATGGTAGCCTTCATCTGTCGATTTTTTTATCCTCCTACTATTCCTTTATTCTCTAGGAAGCATTTAATGGGAGAAATTGCTTATACAATTAAAAATGAACTATTGCTGTTATTACCATTAATCAATTAACTGTTACTGTTGTCAGTTTACTACCGAATAAGCCATATTACTATCTAGTTTCTCTAAACTATAAAAGGTTGTATATACGTAAGTTTACCTCTATAGGTTCTGCTAATTGATCCCATTTCTATTTTTCATGGGATTTTTTTCTGTTTATACAATGTATCACATCCCAATTAGTAGCATGTTATAGAAATAAATAATACTATTGGAACTTTGTATAGCTGAACACTCTGGAACTATTTAGAATAAATGTCAACTTTTAACTATCTCAAAAAGAAAAAATAAATCCATCAAATGATACAAAATTGAAGAAAAAAAAGTGATATGAGAGAGAAAAACGACTTTCGGGTTTTAAAAAAAAATATCTTTTTTTCTTAAGTCAAATTTCTCCAAAGTTTATACTATCAATATGGAGCAAAATTAACGGAAAATAAATTAGGATGCTCTTTTTATTCAATTTGGAGAATCGAAGGCACTGATTACAATAAAAATAATAGAAATTTCTAACTTTTATTTGAACGTTTATTTTAATGATTACGATCGAATAAAATTACAATGGTTCTTTATTTTCCACAAGATTTCCTTTTCTTTCAAGGTTTTATTTTCAATTTAGCTGTTTTATGGAACGGTTTTTTTCCATCATTTATACATCATCTTTTGTGATAACAAATGCCTGAAATATGATAATAACATACATTCTACTTCCCTAACTAGTTAGATTTGAAATAAAAAAGTATTTTTTATTTTATCTCTATCATAATCATAATAATTTTTTCCATCTGAAATAAAATTTGCTTTAAATTAATGAAAAAGTTTTTTTTTTAATTTAGCGTCGGAAAGATTTTGAGGGAATAATTCCGTTTGTGATTCTTCATAAAAGGCATGTTTTTCTGAAACTGAATCATTTTCAGAAAGGAATGTTGTTTTCCTTCTGAATTGTTTATCAAAATTTATATCAATATCAATTTATATTTGAACAAAATAAGTTTGCTGGATGTAAAACTAACTTGTTTAATCGGATGGTAAAATCAACAAATAAGCATCAGTATTAATATCTGATAATAAGTAATTTGTTTTCGGCGCAAAATGTTTTCTTTCATGTAACCACAAACAGGGTAACTTTTCAGAAAAAATGTGGGGACAATTCTAGCAATTTGTTGTATTTACCTTTATTTTTTATATCTTTTTTACTCCCTCATATCCGTAGTATAAAGTAGAGATATCTTTGAAAAACTCTAACTCGAAATCTTAAACTTCTCTGAGTACGAAAAACATGTTTGGAAAATGTCCGCCTGTGACAATAATAACTCAAAAACGCTTTCAGCTAAGAGCATAAAATTTAGTATGCGATCTTTACACGATATTTGTAGATTACTGTCAAATTTTGAGCAAAATGTTTTCAGAGACAATCTATCTGTCTTACTATTCGAATGTTATTTATCAAGATAACTAGAAAAGGAAGAGAGCTAGGTAGTTAAGATTTGGTATACAGATTTAACATCTATAATTTAAACACCCAACAAATTGTGAAATAACCCAATGAAGAGCTGACCCTTGTGTGGGTCAACACTTTCAAAAACATATTCACGTTATAACTCAAAAACGCAGTGGAATGCATATTAGCTGGGTATGAAATTTTTTAAACTAGAATTTTTTTTTTTTTTTTTTTGTCAAATTCTGGTTTCAACCAGTTCGGAAAAAAGCATTTGAATAACAAATTCAATTTTCCGATGTTTCGACAGGATTAATTGCCAGGAACCGCATTCCGGGATTAATCGCCAAATGACTTGCCAAATTTGGCACGATTGATTTAATAAGATTCACTAAAAATAAAAAATAAATAAATGGATTGAAAAAGAGAAATAAATAAAGTAAAATTGGCAAAATTCGAGCCAAAGGCTAATATTTTGTAACTATTGCATGTCAGTGCCATGGGAGTGGTTCCCTGGTATTAGACCTTTATTAGAGAGTGTGTGAGAAAGTTTTGGGGAGACAACTACCTCTGGTTTCTTTCTCGTGTGCAACGAAAAATATTATAGCAGTCAAAATAATGAAGCTTCTGTTTAAAGTTTTCTATACTCTTGAATTTGAAGAAAGCTTTCACGGAATTATGTGTGACTTTATGCTCATTTATTCGAGAATTCGGTAGAGTGTATCTCAAAATCATCACCATAAAGAAAATTAAATTTTATTTGTAATACTTGCAATTAACTGTAAATTTCTATATTTTTTGGATCAAATATATCCCCTTAAAGAAGTACTTTGCTAAGCATATCCTCAATATTTCAATGCTTGAAGTAGCTTTTTTTAGCATATATCCTACTGTTTATGATCTCAGTGAGATGAATGTATGCTTTAGAATTGGAGGAAAATTTAACATATTTTTTTTTACCTTTTCGTAAATGAAATATACAAAAAAGAAGTATTTTAATCTTGAGAATGTTGGTAAATTTACACAATTTAAGTTTTCCGGTATTCAAACAAACTATTTTTGAAACTATATAGCTGAACAAAGAATCAAGTTAAATGTGTATTAAACTTTGTATTAAAATTATAGTCTTCTATCAAGCTTCAAGAAAAAAATCCGTCAGTCAGAAATTTATTTATCTATCCGTCTGTCCATTCAGGTCATATAAATTGCAAAGTTTTAAATTTGTAAGAGTTTAGATTTAGATTAAATGATTGAAATTCGACAGATCGTTTTATCCATAGGACTGTGGATTAGTATCAAATTTTGGATTAAATACACCATGAAGTTGTCTGTAATCTATTGTTTATATAAATTACATTAATGAAAAAATTAAAAATTGAAGTATAATAAAATGAATAAATTAAAAATATAGTGGTTCTATTGGTTTATATGTAACATGTGTAATGCATGAGTTTCAGTTTTCCCCTTTATAGTAAACTTACAAATGAGTTTATAAATTTGGACCAAATCAGTTGAAGGCAAATTTATTTATATACACTTTTTTTTAACTTTACTTGTTCAATTTTTGTGAGAAAGAAATGAAATTTGCGTTAAAAATGGCAATGCACTATTTTAATCTCCTCAGAATTCAAATATCCGTTAATAGATTAATTTAATAAACTTTTGATTTTGCGCTTGTGGCTCAACCTTTAATGCGGAATCAAAAGAGAATTTCTTTCTAAAATCTTTGAAATGTGTCTTTATGAATTTAAACGCTGGACAAAAGTAAACAATTTGTTTTCCGAAGATTAGCGTTCACAATAGCATGAAAGAATGAGATTAAAATTGTTTGCTTGTCCATGCATTTCCGGAAAAAGAATTTCAGCTGTTAATCCAAACGTGGAATTTTCATATCAAAATCCAGTTTTCTGGCGCCTACGATTTAGAAGAATTGTGTTTGGAAAAACCGGTCTTTCTTTTTTCCTCCAGAATGCCGCTGGTTTGTATCTTAAATGACATAAAGTTTTATTCTTTTTAAAAGTATGTTAAAATTTGGAAGATAAAAATGGTTTTGAAAATGGATATTTGAAGCTTAATTTCCTTGCTCTTGCATAACGCTTTAAATATGCAGGGAGATTCAAACGTCCTTAAATAAATTTCAAGCATATCTCGAATCATTTTTACTATACAATATGATATTATAAATGCAAAGAGATACCACTTTGGGGGACTGTTTTTACATTAATTAATTAAAATAAAGGACTAATATGAAGAGATGCATTTCACAGGTTTAATGGAATACAAAATTACTATAGCTGGTTGTACAGAAGATAACACTTTAACTAGGCCTGTTTAGACCATTCTCGGGTTTTCTTGGGCAATACAAATCCCATGGCCTTTTTCCCTTTTAAATTTACGAAATCAAATAATTTAATCGATTTTAATTCAATTTTTGAACAGCAGATTTTTATAAAATGAAATAACAATACTGCTTTATTATCAGTCACGTTTCAAGAACTTAGTTTGCATATTGCTGGTAAAAAATGAACAATGACATTTTAAAGAAATTGGAAACGAAAAAGTAAAAAAAAGGAAGGGAACCTTTCGTAATGCAGTTTAAAGAATATTTAATAAAAGGATAGGACACATTTACAAAAATAATAAAACACCATATTTTTGTAGAACTATAAAACATCATAATATAAAACTTGCCATTAGTAATTAATTAGAAATGCTTCTAGAACAGTGCCTCAAAATTAATTTTAAAAAAATGTTTATTTTTAATTTCAATAAGCTCGATTGTGTGATCTTTATAATTAAATGAAAGTTCAAAATTAAATAATTTTCAAAGTGTCTTAAAAAAATTCTGGAGGTGACAGGACCCTTTAAAGGTGTTTGTCTCTTAATGATTTTAATAGCGTCTACTTAAATCTTCAACAGGTTATCCATTTCTATAGTCCATTTCTATTGTATCCCTAGTTTTTCGAAGTTTAGAGTGTTCATTTTTACGATTTTAGAATTTTATTAAATCATATTATTATTACGTAATATATAACATCAGCTGACTTTGTTTAAAAATATTTTAACTTATTTGAAAACAATGCACCTAAATAGTGAATTTAAAAAATTACATAGCCAGAGGTTTAATAATTCGGCCTTTCTCACCATGAAAGATAAAATTATAACTATGACAAGTAAAGTATACAAGTATTAATAGCAACTATCTGGAATGCTGAAAGTAAGCATTCAAAGCAAATCTCATTTGAAGTGATATTTATTTCGGTGTCTAAACATCTAATGTCAACTTGACAGGAAGTTAAGCAAAAGAGAAGACACTTTAGATGTCATTTTCCACCTACGATGAAGCATCAAACAAGCATCCTCAACTAACCATCAGATAATTTCAAAACGAAGAGTTAATTTAGTCAAACTAAACACATCAAACTAGGAACAAATCTGTGACGTTTTGTTTTGACAAATCCTACAGCCGTGTTCCGAAATATGCAAGAAATTTTTACTGGTTTGTTTTAAGTGTTCCTGCACAATTTTCAATAGTTCCTGTAAATAAGAGTGACATTTTTATTACTTTG